>OX183133.1:20888127-21171629 GCA_945261195.1 Cryptosula pallasiana | reverse complement strand
AGAGTCTCGGAGGTACTGCGCAGTGGCGGACAAAGGCTGAGTAGGCAAGAGCAATTGGAAAGGGACAGGGAGGGACCAGCCTTAGCAGATACAGGAGGGCCAAGTCCACCACCAATTCCGACTCCCATTGAGCCAACGGGAACTGGAACCAACGTAAACAGGAATGAACGTCGACAGGAATGAATGCAGACATAGCTGGAATAAATGTAGACACATCCTGGAATGAAGGTCGACAAATCTGGAACGAATCTCGACCATGCAATAAACAAGAGTTTCGACTTTCATTCCCGGATGTGTCTACGTTTGTTCTTGGCAATATATAAAATGTGATTTCGACTTTCATTCCAGGAGTTGTCTACTTTCGGAAAACACGATAATTTGTTTCATTCCTGGAATGAATGACGAAACGAAACTTCATATGTTGCCAGGAATGATTGTCGACACTTCCTAGAATGAATGTCGAAATTTTCTTCTCTTTAACATAGTCGACTTTCAGTCCAGGTCTGTCGACGTTCATTCCAGGATGTGTCTACGTTAGGGTTGCCAGATGCGAATTGTCTCAAAGAGGAACACTTTCACTCGTGGGGTGGGGAATGGTCCTGTGATATCATAGATATTGATAACCACTTACTTTTACATTTTCGTTCTTTTTTTCCCAAGTGTAGCACTTACACACAATGCAACCAAGTATTGTAGTTATACAATGATTATTATTTTTTTTAGTAATTAAAAATAAACTAAAGATAATTGATTGACAGTAAAATTATTAAATAGCAGTACAATCTGATTTATTATTACTATTATTTATTATTATTCTTAGTTTTGACTGACCCTCTCTTAAAATGTAACAGAAGGAGGTATTGAAAAAATGTGTTTGTCATCGATTTATTATTACAGATCAGTGTATACTTCTGCTGTTCTCGCTAGGTTGATCGTTGTTTTTTAGCCTATGAATCTTTGTATCTTATTAGTATGTGGGCTTAACATTACTCATCACAAAACAAGTATGAAAGTAGTCGATTAACAGCTATTGTAATTATCTCTTGTTTTCCTAGTCTGAAAGCAAAACGCTGCGCACAAATAATTTACATTCACTTACTTTTGTATTAGTCTCATAAAATTGTTAGTAATTCGTATCCATGTCAACATTTATGCTGCTTAGGTATGCTGTTTTGGGCAAAAACAAAAATATTAATACCGCTATGCACAGCTCAAGTGTGAATTATTATAATTATTAATAACAAAAATTCATTTTAGTCAATTTGCAGAATCTGTAACACTTGTTAGCAGCCAGTATTTTGGGCTTTAAAACCGGGACAACCCGGGATGTCTAGCAACCCTAGTCGACGTTCATTCCAGGTATGTCTGCATTCATTCCTGTCGATGTTCATTCCTGTCTACGTTCGTTACAAATTCCGAGCCAACCAGTCCCACAGACAATCATGAGACAATGGTGAGTGAAGAACCAACAACTAGTGGAAGGCCAACGGAGACAGACAGGCCTAAGAGAAATACTTACAAGGCTGCCGTCCAAGTTGGTTGACTACCAGTGTTACAAGATGACAGAGACCGAGCCAGAGAACAGTTATTTACATCATCAAGAGGCAGCCATAAAACAATACTCATCACTCAAACATAATAATAATACACTAATAATAACAACAACAACATAATAGTAGTAGGAGGAGAAAAAAGGTGTTTAAGAAAACAAATAATAATAATAATAACAATAATTAATAATAATAACTGACTGATTAATTAATTAATCATTAATTAATAATTAATTATTATTAACATAAATTTTATATTATTTATTTATTATACCTATAATAATAACAATTAATATTATTAATTATTATTAATTAATAATAATAATAATTGATTGATAATAATCTATCATAATAATAATAATAAATAAATAAATAAACAATATGATGATGATGATCGATGATTATTTATATCAACAATTCGACTAAAACTCGTGTATATGTAAATAAGTTTATTCATAACTACTGCCAAAGTGTTTATGAAATTGGATAAGAGCTGCTTCGTATATGACAAAAATGTCCAAGTGTCTGCCCTTCGTGCAGTAAAATGCAAGTGCAGCTGGTGAGATTACAAAAGAAAACACATCTGCTGCTACACACGAGCACGTGGGTTATTCCAAGGCAACCAACATTACTACCTTCAAGACCAATACGCACACTATGTCAAGGTGATATAAACAGTCTGAATTTAAGTACCAACACTCGTTTTGAAACCTATCAATTTATTTGTATATTATGTAGGTTTGTACACATATCTCGGCGTATTGTTAATCAAGTTTTTCTTTTTATTCATTTTCAGAATCAGCTGAAATGAAAGGCTTTTTCTAATAATAATTAATAATAATAACAATATATTGAATATTCAAATTGAGTAGCTTGATCACGCCCTGCAGTTACAGGTTACAGACGCATTGTGCTTGACCTCATGGGGGTCCCGTGTGGTTATGGGAACAAAAGGCTGCCATCACTTGCAAAGTTTGAAGTCTTCGCTATCTTATAATAATAGCAACGGTGGCAATAGTAGTAGAAGTGTCATGGTTGATACTTATGAATTTTTACACCGCAACTTTGTGAAAAAACAACCCGATGTGAACAATCATTCAGATTTTAATGAAGATTCTGATGATGACCAGGAAGATAGCTGTAAAACATTATCTGTTCCTGTTGTCGATCAAGTTCAAGCAAAGGTTGGTAAGAAGAAATTCAGTGAGTTAGTCTCTCTCTGAGTGTAGTAGTAGTAGTAGTAGTGTCCCATTTTTTTATGATTATTATTTATTATTATTATTATATTATTTATTTTATTATGATGATTTTTTATAATTATTCAATTTCTTATTATAATTTTTTTTATTGTGGATGATTGGAAGATTGTTTATTATTATTATTATATAATTATAATAATAATAATATTATTATAATAATAATTGTTATCGTAGTCATAAATATAAGGAATATTTTATTGTTGTTGTAAAAAAGAAAGTATGAACAACAACAACAACCAGGAAACTACTGTAAATAGTCAGTAATTAATTTTAGCAGTATTATTAGAATAATAACAACATGATAAAATTGAGTCAATGATTAAATTATTATTAATACTGACAAAATAATAATAAACGAATAAATAAATTGTAATAATAATTATTATAAAAGTAATTCTGTGCATTTGTATAATAATTGTATGATTAATACGAAAACCGCTGTAACGATATATATATATTTATATATATATATATAGATTCAAATCTGGTCTTTTATGAGTCACATTTAAAATTGTTATTACTATTAAAAGTCATATTAAACATAATATAACTATATATACTATATATATATATATGTACTCAAACTGCAGACAGCAGCTGTTTTGGCATCAGTTGCCTCATATATATATATGTTATATACTGACCAAACAATATTATAGTTTGCAGCAATTTATTATGTCTGTCAACTCCAAAATTTGTATTTTATATTTAAGAGGTGGGGATTACAATAATATTAATATATATTTGTTTGTCGACACCAGTAACAACGATAGTAATAATAATCAATCAAAAGATAAATAGGGGTAATTGGAGTACTATGAGACAATTTTTCACAGTCGCAATTTTTTTAAAGGCTATTAAAACAAAACCTTGGCGGATGACTTACTTTGGTGTTTAGCATTCACCATACATATTTTAGCATAAATTTATCATAAATGAAAAATTTGTAATCAATTTTTAATTTGGTTTTTGAGGGCCGTATTACCTCATTTTTTGGATAACTCAGACCGTGGCCATATAAACTTGAAATCAGTGACTTCATTGGTTTATTTGTCATTGCTGATATTCCAAAATCTTAAATGTCAGTAGCGGTCTCTCTATAGCACATATTGAACTGCTTCTTTTACTACTGCAAGAGAGGCTGGTTGAGCTTTTCTTGTATAATCTCTTGGCCTGTTTTAAGCTAAATCATATTATTATTGATCAATAAAACATCAGTACAAGTTTCATCAACATCAATTTTAATAGGGATATTGTCACTTTTGGCTAACATGGGTTTTGGTTCATTTTACCCCAAGTGAGTGGGAGGGCCCATATCCCCCTATTGTGTCCCAGATAGTTAAAAATGGAACTACTTGAACACCAACTGAATTTTATAGACTTACAAGTGTGATGTGGTTGTATTTTAGACATAGTCAATCTATAAATGAATTAAATTGACACTTCAAATGTATTCATAATAGTACATTGTTTGGAATAATTATTCTAGAAAGCAAAGATGAAAAATGAGAATCCACCTGCCTCTGCCAATATAACTCATTTATTATCACAATAACTTTTTTTTTGACCCGGTTGAGGTGAATTTAACTTTAGGCTCAATTGTTCTCTGTTGCATTTTAAAATTTTGTCGGCATGAAAAGATGATATCGTTGTTTTTATTAAAACCGTGTTTTTTTTTACGTAATAAAGTGACTAAGAATATAAATAATTATAAAGATTATCATAGCAAAAGCTATTTCTTGGAAGCTCTGATAGTTTGATAAACTATCAACTGTTAACCTTATACTAACAAGTTTTACTAACAAGTTTTTGTTGTTAAACTCAATATGATGCCAATAAATTGATAGGCGCATTAGCAAAATTTATAACCAACCAAACCATGCCATAAAATTTACTTCCCCAATTGTTTCTAGGTTATGTGTGATGAGCTTTTTTATTGTTCATGTAATCGATATAGAATGTAAATTTTAGTTTTAAGTTTTTTTTACGTAAAATTTAGACCTTCCTTGCTTTTTTTCTGAAAACTAACTATTAAACCTTTCAATCAAAACAATTGGAGATGCTTTCCAGGTCTTTCCTGAGTTTTAGTTTCTGTTGATGATCTAGCCTCGGTTTCCATTTCAAATTTATCAGAAGAATTCAGAAAACTATCATTTGTAAACCATGACTTTTTTCATCTTTGTTGGCAGATAGCACTGAAAATACTAGAATTGATAGAATATGCTCTCTCTAAAAGATGAGATGGGGAAATGATTAACTTGTTGATGTTGCAGGCTGAGGTAGCCAAATGCCTCAAATGTGATGACTACTCTCCCAGGTTATACGCTTGCCTCCATTGTGTATTCTTTGGTTGCTTCGAGAAGAAACATATACAGGAGCACGCAAAAGCCAACAAACATCATTTAGGTATTTGGCTTTAACATGCCAGCTTAGAACCAGTCACATGTATATGCTTAATGAATGATCTGCAGTCATTATAACGGTGTGATTTTTTTATTGCTAGAAAGTTTTTCATTGTCAGACAGATATGAACGTTTTAACAACTGTTTAAAACACGGAACATATTCTACTGGACTTCATACCCCAGTACCATTACACCAACTGCACATTATAGTAAAAGGAGCTTTGCTGGTGAAAGGTACCTGTGTGCTAGGCCAACTAGACACAGGACACTCACCTATAACCAGCTAACTGTAATATACGTGTGCTATTTTTTTTAATTTAACAATGGCAACAATAAATATAAAACAAAAACACATACTTACAGCGATGGACATGTCATATGGGACTGTGTACTGCTATCGCTGTAAAGATCATATCTATGATGATGAACTGGACCAAATAGCTGGTGTTAGCTCTGGATTTTTTGGTAGGTCGTTGGTAACACTGACCATCTGAGATGATTAAATGAGATTTATTTTGAATGTTGTAGATTTAGGCAGACATTTGTTTAGATACCAGAGTTGTCTACTCATTTAGGCTATTTTGCTTCTTGCTAGGTTGCTGGTCTCCAGCACCATGTGAGATAGAATTACTTCAATCCAACCCAAAGCGACGAAAGATTGAAAATGATTCTAGCGTTGGTAAGTTTACCTCACCATGTTTTGCCTTTATTGGAGTTGTGCCATCATTTGGCTTATTTGAGTTGTGCCATCATTTGACTTATTGGAGTTGTGCCATCATTTGACTTATTGGAGTTGTGCCATCATTTGGCTTATTGGAGTTGTGCCATCATTTGACTTATTGGAGTTGTGCCATCATTCGGCTTATTGTAGTTGCGCTGTTATTAGGCTTGATAACCCTATTGGAGTTGTCTTTGTCATACATTCATCTGTGTAACTATTGAGTACCAAACCTATGTTACCGTGCAGGACTGAGGGGACTTATCAACTTAGGTAATACATGTTTCATGAGTTGTATTGTACAAGCACTCACTCACACACCTCTACTCAGGGACTTCTTTCTCTCCGACAAACACAACTGTCAGATGATGAGCCATTCACAGCAGTGTCTCGTTTGTGAGCTATCCAGGTTATTTCAAGAGGTAAGAGCTGTAGTGGCGGCAGTGATGCTGCTGGCTTGTCCGCGTTGTATTTTTGTCCTCTTTCTCCTGATATCTATGTTTTTCGGAGTTTTATAAAGTTTTTTTTAAAAGATATCAATAGGAACTCTGCATTTCAATACCATTTCCTGCTCTGTGTTTCAGTTTTATTCTGGTTTGAAGACGCCACATATTCCGTACAGATTGTTGCATCTGGTCTGGACACACGCTCGTCACCTCGCTGGCTATGAGCAACAAGATGCCCATGAATTCTTTATCGCTATCCTAGACTTGGTTCATCAGCACTGTAAAGGTATTGTGCACCATCCCTGCCTTTCTATGCGCGTTGTTGTTTTTGAAAGTCCTAATTCATCTTTGGACTTCCTTGGGATCGCTGATGCTTCATATCAGTTTGGCTTTGAAAGCATTTTTTGTAAAGTTATTCTTGAAGAGAGGTTGTCCTCTCTCTATCTTTTGATCATCTTATGCTCTAGTTGCAAATTATTCCTTGTTGAATAAAACACTTTGACAGCTAAAAATGGTTTTTCGAAACTATATAGTATTATCAGATCCTTTCTGTAATGAAATTTTGTAGTCTAATTATTGACTTGCAGGTACAAATGGGATCTCTAGCAATAGTTCTAAAGGCTGCAACTGTATAATAGATCAGATATTTACAGGATCTCTTCAGTCGGATGTTACTTGCCAGGAATGCCAGTACGTATTGTAACACATCTACCATCTAGATGTCGTTGTACCTTATTCTATCAGACAAATGCTTTAGATTATTGCATTGAGATCGTATAAAATATGTCTGTCGTGTATGTTGATTGGCTTGGCTTGTTTACAGCAATATATCTACTACAATCGATCCATTCTGGGACATATCACTGGATTTGGGTGTAGGACAGAATCTCCGAAATGGTGGGATGCTTAGCCCTAGTTACACAGAGCCAACGTCACTCTCAGACTGCCTGAAACGTTTCACTCGGTCGGAGCATCTCGGCAGCTTTGCTAAGATTCGATGTTCACAGTGCAGCGTTCACAGGGAGTCCACTAAACAACTGAGCATGAAGAAACTTCCTGTAGTCTGCTGTTTTCACCTGAAGGTTGGGTGCTACCTTAAAGACTCTCTGTCTCTTGTGGTGACTAGACTATGTTCTAGCCTACTATTCAATTGTTTCTTGTTTTACTTCAGAGGTTTGAACATTCCATCGGTTTCCACAAGAAGATAAAGACTCTCATTTCTTTCACTGAGGAACTGGATATGACTCCATTTATGGCGGGCTCCAAGACTGATGATTTTGGGGATTGCATAGTGACCGACGATCAGCGATATAGGTAACTGGGACACAGTCATGTGACCTCTTGTGTCATGTGACCTCTTGTGTCATGTGACCTCTTGTGTCATGTGACCTCGTGTGTCATGTGACCTCTTGTGTCATGTGACCTCTTGTGTCATGTGACCTTTTGTGTCATGTGACCTCTTGTGTCATGTGACCTCTTGTGTCATGTGACCTCTTGTGTCATGTGACCTCTTTTGTCATGTGACCTCTTTTGTCATGTGACCTCGTGTGTCATGTGACCTCTTGTGTCATGTGACCTCTTGTGTCATGTGACCTCTTGTGTCATGTGACCTCTTGTGTCATGCGACCTCTTGTGTCATGTGACCTCTTGTGTCATGTGACCTCTTGTGTCATGTGACCTCTTGTGTCATGTGACCTCTTGTGTCATGTGACCTCTTGTGTCATGTGACCTCTTGTATCATGTGACCTCTTTTGTCATGTGATCTCGCGTGTTGTCGGTTTTATTGATTTTTTTCGAGTCAATGTTGTAAGTTCAGATTGAGTATGTAATGTAGAGTGCAAGCTACCTGTAAACCAGAAAAGATATATATAGCTCCTGAAACCAGAGAGAGTGAATAAGTAACAGTTTTATGTTCTTTGATAATTAGCAATGTGGAACTTGTATCAGATCCGAAGGAGTAGAAAAAATGAAACCAACATATTTTGTTGCTTGCAGTGAGCTTTGAGCTGTTCTGAGTTGTAGGTGCTCACTGTATATTGCAGGTACACAGTATATATATTACAGGTACTCACTGGATATATTGTAGGCACACAATGTGTATATTGTAGATATACACATTGTATATTGCAGGTCACAATGTGTATATTGCAGGTACACAATGTGTATATTGCAGTTACCTTCTGTGTATATTGTAGGTACACTCTGTGTATATTGCAGGTACCTTCTGTGTATATTGTAGGTACACTCTGTGTATATTGCAGGTACATTCTGTGTATATTTCAGGTACACTCTGTTTGCTGTAGTCAATCACATAGGTAACATAGAGTCTGGTCATTACATCAACTATATCAAGCAGGGCCAATCCTCCTGGTTCAAGTGTGACGATCACTTAATCACTAAAAGTACTTTACAGGAAGTGCTCAACAGTGAAGGGTGAGCTTGCTTTACAGATTGGTCGATTGTGTTGTAGGTAGACAACTCCCAACTATTGGATAATCTAGTAAACAGACAACTCCAAATTGTACATAGATACTGGCAGTGTTTTGTGAGCCAGACAAAACCCGTTACACATACCCTACCTCTAGTCAAACTTCCCTACCTCTAGACGAAGCCCCTACTAAAAATGTATTTTGAAGTTTTAGGTATTTCATAACTAAAGCAGCATTGGAGTTAAAAAATGATATTAACAGAATTAAATTAATGTAATTTAGAATTCATTTGTGATGAAAAACTATCAGCATTGCATTTCTGGCCTTGTCATTTTAAATCGACAACAACAATAGTTTTCAAAGTTGAATCACAAGTTTTGGACTAAAAAATATCGGGCGTAGTATGTAAAATGTAAATAGATAATAGTTTAAAATAAAATAATTATGCCCTAGTTTAAGATTATTTTTAGTATTATGGTTATGACTATTTAGCACTCTTTAACTGTAAGAAAAGACAACTCCTCAAGATGTGGGGGTTTGACCGAAGGTAGGGGTTTTGCGTTATGGTACGGCTTAGGGTATGTGTAGGGGGTTTCGTCTGGCCTGTATTTTGTTGTTGGTATACAAACTTTTGAACAAATGTGGACTTACATCGTGTTGAATTTATTTGAAACGAGAAAATCCCCAGTTATTAGAGATTCTGTTAGTGTTTAAAAATTTCATGATTTGAAAGTTCATGTTGAGATATGGTGATGAAATATTTACAAAAATTAAACAATGAAACGCTAAATCGGTCCTTGACAACTAGAAGATAACACTTGAAAAAAAGAGAAACTGTTTTTTAAAAAGGTCAAATTTTTTGTGCAGCTGGTGAATGGTTTAAAAACGAGTTCTTCATTCCAAACACTTATTGTTGTTGTCATTATCTATGACTCAGTTATCTATGACTCAGTTATCTATGACTCAGATATCTATGACTCAGTTGTCTATGACTCAGATATCTATGACTCAGTTGTCTATGACTCAGTTATCTATGACTCAGATGTCTATGACTCAGATATCTATGACTCAGTTGTCTATGACTCAGTTATCTATGACTCAGATATCTATGACTCAGATATCTATGACTCAGTTGTCTATGACTCAGTTATCTATGACTCAGATATCTATGACTCAGTTGTCTATGACTCAGTTGTCTATGACTCATACATCTATGACTCAGTTGTCTATGACTCATACATCTATGACTCAGATATCTATGACTCAGTTGTCTATGACTCAGTTGTCTATGACTCATACATCTATGACTCAGTTGTCTATGACTCATACATCTATGACTCAGTTGTCTATGACTCAATTATCTATGCTACCTACATAGTTACTAATTTGTTTCTCTCTATATTTGCAGATACCTGCTGTTTTATCACAAAAAGGTGCTCGAGTACGAATGAGATGTGCTTTATACAGCACAGACATGGTTGTCTTAGCGTATTGTTGTTGTTTTCTACTGCCTATCTTCTCTTGTTTAGCACTGTGCCAATTCATATGTCAATTTGTTACTTCAGCAGCATTTGTCGATGCCAAACTAATACAATGATACTAATTAATGTTTGGCGTATTTCCAAGTTGGACACTAGTATAACTAAGGTCATTTTCCAATAGCCATTTTATAAACAAAAAAATGAAATTGTCTTATAGGTTTTTTGCTCTCTTCATCAACAACTTGTTATGCTTTCTGTGGCCGTTGACTCGCTTGTAATGGTTTAGGATATCGTTTTTTGAATACTCTTTGGGATTGTGTAAGCTCTTTGCTCTGATTACTAGGTTCTCTCTCCCATCTCACTCTCTAATAATCCTTTGATTTAAATCATGTTAGTATCTGATTTTTTGCACTCAAAATATAAATATACCATGATACATTTGTAACCCGGAGTTGTCTCTCTCTGCTGGTGTTGTGTTTGCTGCTAATGTTTCTACACATTTGTAACTACTCTCTCTTTTTCGAATTGGGATTTTAGTAATTTTTTATTAATATCAACTTAAATGTACAAGTTGTTGAGTTTAAAAACAGTTTCAATAAAATCTGAAGGAAAGCAGTGATTAATTAGACCTTATTAGATTGTGAAGTTGTCTCCTCTTTATGTAAGACGGTGTTTATTCAAAAGTGCACCACATTGATATGCTAGCCACATACCAGAGATGCTAATAAAATGCCTTTATAAATGAATCCACTCATTTGTAAATTGGAAGACAATGGCTAACAGAAAAAAATTCAAAATTGTTTTGACTTAATTGCAAAACAAGCTTGAACCCGATTTCTGATGACATCATTCGTACATCAATCGCTCGTTTACAAATTTTGGTGAAATAGCGTATCCAGCATCATGGATGCATCTAAAGTAAGTCAAAGTACATATACATGATATTGTGGATTTATTATTATGCTTCTCAGTTAATTTTCAACATTTTTCTAACCAGTATTGAATGCTTGCCAGCTGTAATTTTTTTGATGGAACATCACACATTGTTTTACTTTCAGAAAAGTGGGAAAAATAATGAAAATCCGAGTGATGAGGAAGATAGCAGGAAGTTGATGGAGAAATTATCATCTGAACGAATAGCGCGGCTACAAAATACTGACGTTACAGAACTGTCCAAAATATTACGCGAAGGGCCAATTATTTCAGGGAGACACTCGTTGGTTGGTGTTGTGTCTAGCTCAGAGGTGCTGAATAGAATAGATGGAATACCATCCATTCACAAAAGTCGCTCCGGCACTACGTCTAACACGCCTCTACCAAGTATACTAGAAGATGTAACAGAACCTGAGGGTGCAGCTCGCCGTATGCACACAGTACGTATCTCTTGATGGACTAATATACCAAAAGTTTATCTGCTTTTTCTATTTAGAACTTTTACGTCGATTAATTGCAGTTTTTGCAGAGCTTTTTCATTTAAAAAAAGCTTACCACTTATTGAGTTAGATAGTTTTTAAATTTTGTGTTCCTCCTCTAAAAACACGCTTTAAAGTTTTCAAGTTTAATAAAAATTTTATGGGCAACACACTTCAGCTCAAAAAAACGCGCAAAAATTTTTCAAAGTAATTAAAATTTTAATTTATTTTCCCTGTTATTATTTGGAACCAAATTTTGTTATAAAAGTGTAATAATTCACTGTAACCTTGTTGTAGCCCGCATTCGATAGCCTCCTCAACCTCCAGTCCGCAAACACTCACCGCATGAGAATATTAGTATCACCCAATGAGAAATGTTGTCAAATTGACTTCTCAGAGCTGATATCGATGGAGCAACAGTGCATTGGCTTATTGTATGATGACTCTCTGGAGTCTTTCAAACTGGCTGTAAACCTTGCTTTGAAGGATTCTCTAGTATTACAATGTGATTGGGGAAACTTGAGTAGTACAATTGGTGTCAGCCCAGAGCACCTTGCTGACTGCCTGCTGTCACAAAATAGCTGCCAAGATAAAGCAACTCAAAGCTCATACTTGGTTGAAGATATGGGTGGTGCGCCTTCGCAGTTGATACAAAATGGAGGTGGAAGTAAGCGTTAAAACATTATGGAGGCATAAAGAAATGGCTGAAAATTTGTTTAATGACCGTCAACGGTGCAGTGCAGCTCAGTTGTACAATGAAGTGTTTGTTCTAACCACGGCTTTGTTAATCTTCTTTTGTAGCATCTAACCCTTTCATTGCGCTCTAGTTTATCATTACTCAAATCTGATGTATATTTGCCATCAATTCCAAAAACAATATAATAATAAGTTATTTATTTGTTGCTTCACAGGTGCAGATTTCAGCAACCAGTGCGATATGGTTGGAGTCTCTGATTTCCCAGACCAGACAGAAAGTCTCTCTACCAAAGAATCAAAGAAGTCTGTATCTTTTGTGGGTGCGGACAATTTGACAAAACACAAAATAGACATTGCTATAAGCTGTAATTTGCCTTCAACTGATGGACCTGGTAGCATTGCTCTAACATCTCAGGTCTACAACTTGGATAAGATGGTGGATGACTGCATAGACCCGCTTGTAGACAAACTGAACCTCGCCTCTATTTTACATCCGATAACAATGACGGAGCTGACGGCGTATTCTAAAGCTTTTCTCGTCCAAGAGTTGCAACTCATTAGAGGCAAGAAGAAACAGGTGATGGACCAAGTAAAGCTAGTCAACTGGATTATAGCGACCAGATTCTTGGAATCACTGCAGTCTCTACTACACTTCAACCTGAAAGAGGCAATAGTGTACTACCACTACACACAATCTAGTAACTATGCAGTTAAAGAACTTAGCAATAGAAATATATGGTCCACAAAAAACAAGCTTCTCCGTCACAGAGCAATTGAGAAGTTGTCTTACCAAGTAGGATTTGAGACAGTATTGCATGAGTTCCCGGTTTATTCTCCACGCTTGAGTGAGGACTCTTACACTAGGTAAAAATTTTCTCATTATTTTGTTGTAAACTAAAATAAGTATTTATGGATGAGGTTTAAGTTGTTAGCTAGGTAATCTCACCGTATACAATACCTGTTTAGGTTGTTAGCTAGGTAATCTCACCGTATACAATACCTGTTCAGGTTGTTAGCTAGGTAATCTCACCGCATACAATACCTGTGTAGATTGTTAGCTAGGTAATCTCACCGCATACAATACCTGTTCACGTTGTTAGCTAGGTAATCTCACTGTATACAATACCTGTTCAGGTTGTTAGCTAGGTAATCTCACTGTATACAATACCTGTTCAGGTTGTTAGCTAGGTAATCTCACCGTATACAATACCTGTGCAGGTTGTTAGCTAGGTAATCTCACCGTATACAATACCTGTACAGGTTGTTAGCTAGGTAATCTCACCGTATACAATACCTGTGTAGGTTGTTAGCTAGGTAATCTCACTGTATACAATACCTGTGTAAGTTGTTAGCTAGGTAATCTCAAGGTATACAATACCTGTGTAGGTTGTTAGCTAGGTAATCTCACTGTATACAATACCTGTGTAAGTTGTTAGCTGGGTAATCTCACTGTATACAATACTTGTGTAGGTTGGAGCAGGTAAACGCTGATATGAGGAAGTTAAGCACCTCCAACAGGAAGAATATGAAGTTGTCTTCTTTTGACAGCAATAGCGAGTCGGCAACACAAACAGAATTCAGGAAAAAGGTACTGGTACTTCACAATATGATATACTGGTGTTTAAAAGTTAAAATTTTTTTCATGTTCTTATCTAAAAAAAAGTTTACATAACATATTTTGGCGAAAATGAGTAAAAGTAATCAAACATTTATTTTGTGTTCTGTTGCGAAGTTTGAAAGTTTGGACTGTCACTTTGGTGAACAACCAGAGCTTTTTTAAGACACGAAATAATTATAACAAAAATAAATTCACAAACTTGATAATGCTTAATTTTTTGCCCAAATGTAAGATGCCAGTATGTATAACAGTTAGTTATGTTTTACTTCAGCGAAGAGTAAATACCAACGTAATAGACAAATTTTCAGAAAATTCTCGTAAAGTGGCGCTAGATGGTAAAACAGTAGACTTGGTAAGTAGTATGTGATGCTTCCATAGCCAGTCTAGTCATTCGTACTTTCATAAATGTCTATCTATCTTCAACTATCAGCACGTTGCTTAATTAAGATAAAAAACATCGCTGCCGTTTACCCTTGCTTCTCAATTGTTATAATGCCAAAATTTCAACTTTGGTATTTGCTCCTTTTGTTCCATGTCCATCTCCCTTTCTCTCTTCCTGTCCTCTGTTTCTACTTCTTTTTTGTCTTCTACTCAAGTCATTTTTTGTGCGTTCACCTCTTTCACCCTGCATTTACCCTACCCTCAAAAGTTGGCTATTTCTTCTCATTTGCTCATTTCTCAATTGCCACTTTCATAATTTCTTTCTAGTTTCCTGCTTTTCCATTCTTTTTTCTGCTCTCCTACGTTCATGTTGTGTTTATCCAAAGCACATGTTACTACTATTACTGTAGGCAGACCTCAGCTGGGAGAAGTTGCGAACTCTTACAATGAATAGAAAAGTGAGTGACTAAAACAGATGATTACATAACTGGTGAAAGCATCCTCTGCATATTATGTAATAAAATCTATTTATCTCTTGGTTACTGCTTGTTTGTCTAATAAAACGGTCAGACACAACTAAACAGTTTGATGGATGACATCACACACACCCGCACACACGCGCACACACACACACACGCACATTTCATCTATTAATGTATAGCAGCAGCACTGGTCGATTTAGTTTACATGAACTGCAGCTTGTGAATATAAGATGATAAGTACTTGTAATATACAATAATAAAATCGCTTTCAATATGCAGCGGGCAGTTCAAAAAGCACAAAAATTCAATTCAATACAGAGCACCAATGAGCATCATTAGTTACAATAAATCACCTGATAACAAAATTTCTACAAACATTTCACATTAGTGCATCAAATACATAGCAATGGATACGTGTTGTAGAAGTCCCATTCTGAACTATTGAGGATGAAAAGAATGGCTTTCTTAGATGACATGATAGATGAGCTGTCAGCTGATGAGATGAGTCTCCTACAAGCTGTGAGTAGTGTCCCCAGCAGGTGCCCCCATTCCCCACCTAGTAGCTGAATAGCTTCCCTGCACATTCTGTGTTACTCTTTGACCCATGTTGTTTGGTTATAGTAAGCCAGTTACATGTCTCTGTTCTTTGCTCAATGTGCACCGGATAGGGTTCTTTGCTCAATGTGCACCGGATAGGGTTCTTTGCTCAATGTGCACCGGATAGGGTTCTTTGCTCAATGTGCACCGGATAGGGTTCTTTGCTCAATGTGCACCGGATAGGGTTCTTTGCTCAATGTGCACCGGATAGGGTTCTTTGCTCAATGTGCACCGGATAGGGTTCTTTGCTCAATGTGCACCGATAGGGTTTAACATTGTTTTAATATTACAAGACAATTAGAATTGGAAAAGATGACTATTTCACTGCTTTGTTTGAAAAAGTGATCTTTTAGTATACATTATACCTACATAGTATACACTATACAGGTACAAATAAACAAAAAGCTTGTACAAAACAGCAAATTGTGTGTTGAGTTTTTGATTGAACTAACTTTTTGCAAAGCAACCAAATTTTAACTGACGATAATCAAACTGGTGAGTAGATAACTCCATTAAAAAACAAGCAAAGATATTTTTTAATTATTTTTCACCCGTTATGATTGAAGCACACCCCAAGGCTTCATGTGTATTGAATATTTCAAAAATAAATTGTGTTGAATTATTATTCATACTATTTTACCCTGTTAGCGGTTAAACAAACTGGTTTATTCGCCTCAAACTTACTGGCAATTATTTTGACAGATATTTCTGACAATAAACAAATCAGCTTCCTGTTTCATATCTGTCGACGAGCTGTGCTCCCTACTTAGTGAAGCTCTAAGTAAACCGTACCCACACAGCCTTGGCAGAAAAGTTATGTCTGTCATTGACATTGACAAAGATGGCTCTCTCTGTCTCATTGATCTCTTCTCGGTGTTTTATCTGACGGAGATCTACTTGCAGTCGTTAGGAGGTTTGTATGTGTGGATCAAACCATGTTATTTGTTTAATACCTGTTGATTATTATTGGTTGTTATTGATTGTTATTGGTTGTTATTGATTATTATTGGTTGTTATTGATTATTATTGATTGTTAATATTATTTTATTTGCATCAACCATAAAACTATCAAATGGCAATCAATAAGAAAAATAGTATAGATCCAAAAATGACTTTATCCACTTTCGTTACTGTTACGTAAAGCTTTTAAATTTGTAAAAAATCAACACATTCAAGTTCTGTTCATGTTTACAGCGATCTATAAAGTTTTGTCTTACATTTACAACCATACCTTTATAACTTTGACCTTACAACCTTGACCTTTCCTCATTAGAGAGGCTATGATTGAAACTTTGTGAAGTAGTTATATCTAATTTTTTAAAAACTTTCTTTTCAAATGGAATTTTTTTTTCACGTTTAGATGGATTTCGAGATGAATCATTGAAGAAAGCAGCTTCCAAGTTTACTTCCTGTCATGCCCTCGTTTTTATAGCAATTTCTGAGATGTGCTTTTACTATGGCTACAGACTATCAATGGTGAGTGAACAGATGCGATTGCTTTATATTTCAGTTAATCTATAATATAGTTTTCCTGCTGAGCATTCTTCTATCAAGCCTGTATCAATGTTATGCAACAATGATAGATCAAACAAGTTTATAACTGTCTGATTTCTGAGCGCTAATGAGGCAACTACCACCCTTATAGGATGAGAACGTGTTCATAAGGCAGTGTGAGAAATCTAACATGGTTCGTTCGCTGGGAGAGAATGAAGGAAAGCCTATAAAATCATTAGACAGAAGGGTCTGCCGCATGTACTGTTTCTCACTCCTTGGGTTAGACAACAGTGTGTTGGAGTCCATATGTGATGGTATATGTGACATCAGCAAACTCAGGGTCTCTCCATTCTGGCCAAGTGAATCCGCTGCCAAGTCGAGGTATGAAAAACTTTGTTTGTTTGTGAATATTGTCACATTGTATCAGAGAGGGTTGTCGGAGAATGGTAAACATCTTTGTTTGTGACAATGAGGAATTGTCTGCTCTTGTGTTGTTTTATATAATGGTCAAACGAATGCATATGACACAACTTCTAAGTCACTGTGAGTTGGCACTTAGCTGCTACTATTTGCAGAAAATTACATTTTTAAAATCGTGTACCCTTTCTTAGCCATTTTTATATATGTATAGGGAAATATTGCACTTCCAAAAGTTCTATTTAAAATGTAAGGGCAAAAATCTATTGATCATTTTCCTTTACGCCATTATAGATGTCACAGACTGGTGTAACAAACATAGCCCTAGCATCCTGTTATTTAGTGAGCTGTTTGCAATAAAGCTTATGTCTGATTTTATCCAGCAAGCACAGGCACTCTATAAATAAAGATCACTTCGATGAAGTGAGTTCCACAGGAAATTCAATGCAGCAGAGAAAGTCTACATCATCAAGCCTTTTTGATGCACTCTCAAAATTGAGCAAGCCTCTGCTCCCAAAGATTAGTCCTAAATCGCGAGAGAGTCAGGGTTCCCCCCAAGTGTTTTTTCAGCAAGAGTCGGATTCTTTTGTTAGAGTTATGAGTACAGGAGATGGCATTGAGAGCAGAAGCACAAAGGCTGCTACAAGGCATTGTTTGGTGAGTCACGTTTTTGCTTTTATCCCACGGAAGTGGTTTCATAAAATGTGAAGGCATTTGTTTGGTGAATGAATTAATGTACAAATATTATAAAGTACATATAATAATTACGCAGTCAATGACTTTGTGCAGGACCTAGCAGTTGTCTTCTCTTGCGTAGACAATCTATAGCTTACAACGACTTTTGCATGACCCTTTTTAAAAGCAGATAGTCCTGTATAAAGTGTTATTTATCTGTGTATTTAAATAGCAATTTTAGAAAAAAAATTTAATAAATTTTTAAATTTAACCCCTTATTTTATATATAGCATCAATTTCGTTGGTAATTTAAGGTTACAAAAAAGAAATCACTTTCAAAAAAAATATTTGTTCTAGTAAATAGCCAACCTTTTACATTCTTCCTAGCGAGCTGAAACAAAAACACCTCCTACAATAAGCTTGGTATACATTACCTGGATCAATGGGAATTGTATTACCTATGAGAGAACAACTTCTTAACTATATTTCCATCTCATCCGCTTAATCGGCCAATAATTATGCTTAGGTAACCTTTACCTGCTTCAGAATTTGTTATCATGAAGCATTAATTGATTACCATTGCTGAATTACTTTTGTGCTAGTAAATTTTCAGCTCACAATAAAAAGTCTGGAGAAGGAAGGAGTGACTTTGGCACAAATATTTTTAGAGGTCGCATTATTTTACAACAGAAAACTGCACAATTTAGGTAAGAGCGATTCATTCACTGGTAGTGTTAGCTATAGCACTCCAAACCTCGAGTAATTACTGAAGTCTGTTATTGATTGGTTTAGTGAAAACGTTTTGCTACAATCGTATGCCGATGTGGCCAATGCACAGACTACAGAGTCCCACACACTCCATTCCTCACTCCGAAATAGATGATTCTGAAAATGGAACATCGCTGACGACTGGAGAGGCAAAAAGACCGAGGAAGTCGGGTGCAGGTTCAAGAAGAGCATCTTACAAGCCGGGTCAGTTTATGTTTGTGTTGATGGGTTTTATACAAGTCATTCTAATATTTTTGCTTCAAAATAAT
The DNA here is from genome assembly GCA_945261195.1 of Cryptosula pallasiana. Lineage (NCBI taxonomy): Eukaryota > Metazoa > Bryozoa > Gymnolaemata > Cheilostomatida > Cryptosulidae > Cryptosula > Cryptosula pallasiana. The sequence goes on along the minus strand of OX183133.1, from coordinate 21,152,533 downwards.
GAAAATGCTGTCGTCGTGTCATCAAAAAACTGATTTAGTGGCAAATTAAAGTAATATTAGTTATGCTTTCTATCCACAGTTTGGTAAGTAAAAAAGCAAATGCGCAACTTGAAAAAAACTTTTAATATAATTTAATGACCAAAATTACGCATTAGTTTTGTCTTTTGAATAAAAATGGTTGCTATTTCAGTTGATCATTCGATGCTCGCTCAAAGCTCCTTCAAACTACCTAATGTGCCACCAAGTAGGTCACTTAGCATCCGTTCCAAAGATCCATACAGTTTAATACGGGACACAATCAAAATAGTCGACCACAATGTAGAACATAAGGCTGGAAACTTGAGTTGGGTGTTACTAGAGAAGATGGTAAGTGCGATACAAACAGGCAATGGTTTTGGCTGCACACACTTCCTCGCATATTCAATTCTTGGCTAGTGAAATTTTCTAGCGTCGGTTTTATGGTTACAAAATGAATTGGCGAACCAAACCCTTTATACATTATTTATAGGCTTGGTAATACGATAGAACTCTGTCTAGCTTTTTTGGCTTTCATGTGTCATTTCGTTGCTGGTATTTTGTAGAGACAGTCTTTGACAGAGGAATATCTGAACACTGTCAAGCTAGAGACAATTGACCAATCACAGAGGTGGTGGATTTCCACAGCTAAAAGACTGAGTCGTATGCTGCCATCTATGCTACCGCACATACAAAGAATACACAACGTTTATTTACCTAAAAATACTAAGAACATACATCTACCAGGCTTAAATGATGGGGGTGGTGCCACCCCACCCGATATGTTCAGAAGATCCAAAGCCTATTCTGCTTCTCATCGACCTTTTGAAAATTTGCGTACGATACTGTGATGGACCAATAACTCTTGTCTTTTTTTGATTAATTGTTTGAAAGTTCTAGAATAAATGTTGAACAAATTGTCACATGACCCCATTAAACGCGTCTGGAAGTGATACAATTCTAGTTGATTCATAAAGGAATGTTTCACCAGATAAATAGCTCTTATGAAGTTGCTATTGCATATGCGCATAAGTAATTATGTTCATCTGTTTTTTTTTTCACAAGGAAATAACAGTTGGTTTTTGCCAAAAAATTATTTATATTTAGAAAACCGACTTCCACAATTCCTAATTGATTGTGATGATCCATCATAATAAGCTTTAGAGGGACGCGTGCATGTTGACATGTTATGGTAGTAGCCACATATCGTGTGACTCCCAACAGTCAATATTTGTGGAACCCAAGCTAAGGATGAATATGCACATTCCAACAAAATGGGGTCACACTTACATTATCAGTAAATGCTTCTTTTAGTAAACATATCTGTTTTTGGTGGTTTTTCACTTGAATATTCATAAAATTTGGCAAGAATAGTTGGGTGTAGCAAATTAAATTTGCATGTAAAGCAAAAATATTCAGATATAGAGTTGAATTTATTCAAGATTGTTTTTGTTAACTGTAATATGTTAATGAAATAATATATTACAAGAAATTTTGCTAAACATATATATATTGTATAAGTAATGGGTGAAAGGATGTGCTGAGTGAAAACGGGTTTAAAAAAGAAAAAGGGTTGCTGGATAACAACAGAAACTGGTATTCATTTGTCAGTCAGCTTTTTTAATGATCACAAAAATCTGCATTTTAAGAGGAAAAAACTCTACTTACACAACTCTCCTGCAATCAGCAATTTTTTTCATTATCTATTGAAGCACACTTGGTAAACAACAAAGTAGCCTATTTCATTGAACACCAGAATGTGACTAGCATGCCAATTCAGGGAGTAGACAACTCTAATATAGCTAGATGTTATACCAAACTGTCAATCTGGTAGAGTAAAACGTTTTGCTGTTTCTGCTGCTCCAAAGTTTAAACATGGCAGATTTCGAATGTTGCTTGGCACTAATTAAGGTGCATTCATGAACACTGTGATTGGAAACCAAGATAAATAATTAATAATAATGATAATAATAATAAATCAGCTAATTTCTATTGTTACTTAACTGTATGTTGGAACCTCACCAAATTAAAACTGAGGACAGCTGCAAGCCATTTGACTACAAAAAGTAAACTGTGTGGTACAGCTGACTTGTAGGAGTCTGTTTGACCATTAAGGTTTTCAATAAACTACAAAAAGGTTATATGTAAAATCTTGGTTAAGAATACTACTGCAGTTAAGGCTGGCAAGATATTATTTACACCTACCAGTTGTTTTTAACAAACTCGATAGCAGTCTTGTAGAAACATCCATTAGGATTCATTTAGCTGCTGGGAGGTGAAATTCTTATACTCGATAGTTTATGAAACAGACTGTACTTTGCCAAGATGTGCCTAGGACTGGACTCGCTAATGAGTCATTTGATGAAATCCCACAATGCTTGGAGATAACAGCAGGGAGACTGTGGGCATGGTTGACAAAATATTCGTTTGGTTGAATAAATGACTGAGGCATAATGAATGCTTCCTTCAGGTGCATCTGCCAAAACCTCAACTGCGCTTATGTGGAAGTGACTGGTGTATTGGCAATGTGGCTAGTATGTGATTTAGAAAAAATTATGAGTATGTAGAGTGATCGATAAAATAAAAATCACAAACAAACAGTGCAGATGATTATTCATTATCGAACTCAATAAGTCATGTTTAAACATTTTCTACATGGCTCTGACAACTTTTTGCATTGCTTTCAGCTTGAGTAGAACATTTTACTTTAATTTTGTCAACAAATTTCAATAAAACTAGGTTTATTGCTTAATTCAAATGGCAAAAATTTAACAAAAATAGATATTTAGGCAAAAACATGTGTTTTATTAATGCAAGGTGAGGAATCTACAAGGAAATTAGTTGAGGGACCAATAAACGTAGCCCTGATTACCTCTTTGGTTCTTCTGGCGGACAAGTTTTGGTTGATCAATTATGCTTACTCATCTATGTCACAGACTCACTTCCAAGCTGGTACCAATTAATTTGTTCACTTGTATTTATTTCTGACAATCATTGACTAAAAGTTGGCAAACACATCACCATTAAAACTATTATTGCTATATTTAATCTAAATGTAACTTCCCCCTCAGATTTCACCATAACTATCATAACATGTAGGACTGCATATCTTGGCTTTAGACAATATCCAATGATTACTAATGCAAACATATAAATAACATCAATGATACATTTGTTTTTAAAAAATTAAATTTGTGCCAAATTTAACTGTCTAGATTGAAATGACGACTCGATAAAATTGCTTGCATAAACAGGAAACTTGCTATATAAAAGGAAGCCTTCGATGTGTTTCTACATTCACTGCTAACCTTCTCTCGTCTTGGCAACATCGTAAGCAAAACTTTGCCATTCTATCAGTAACTTGCAGGTTAAAAGTTTATATTTTCACAATTGACAGCAATTGCTTTGTTTTACAGATATAACATACTTTTCAAAGATGAATAAGTGGTTTGTGGTACTGCTTGCTGTCTCTTGCCTAGTTGCTGCCATTTCTGCCTCTGGTGTGAGTATGTTTGTGTAGAATTAAATCATTTCTGCCTCTGGTGTGAGTATATTTGTATAGAATTAAATCATTTCTGCCTCTGGTGTGAGTATATTTGTGTAGAATTAAATCATTTCTGCCTCTGGTATGAGTATATTTGTGTAGAATTAAATCATTTCTGCCTTTGGTGTGAGTATATTTGTGTAGAATTAAATCATTTCTGCCTCTGGTATGAGTATATTTGTATAGAATTAAATGATTTCTGCCTCTGGTGTGAGTATATTTGTGTATAATTAAATCATTTCTGCATCTGGTGTGAGTATATTTGTGTATAATTAAATCATTTCTGCATCTGGTGTGAGTATATTTGTATAGAATTAAATCATTTCTGCATCTGGTGTGAGTATATTTGTGTAGAATTAAATCATTTCTGCCTCTGGTATGAGTATATTTGTATAGAATTAAATGATTTCTGCCTCTGGTGTGAGTATATTTGTGTATAATTAAATCATTTCTGCATCTGGTGTGAGTATATTTGTGTATAATTAAATCATTTCTGCATCTGGTGTGAGTATATTTGTATAGAATTAAATCATTTCTGCATCTGGTGTGAGTATATTTGTGTAGAATTAAATCATTTCTGCCTCTGGTATGAGTATATTTGTATAGAATTAAATGATTTCTGCCTCTGGTGTGAGTATATTTGTGTATAATTAAATCATTTCTGCATCTGGTGTGAGTATATTTGTGTATAATTAAATCATTTCTGCATCTGGTGTGAGTATATTTGTATAGAATTAAATCATTTCTGCATCTGGTGTGAGTATATTTGTATAGAATTAAATCATTTCTGCATCTGGTGTGAGTATGTTTGTGTAGAATTAAATCATTTCTGCCTCTGGTGTGAGTATATTTGTGTAGAATTAAATGATTTCTGCCTCTGGTGTGAGTATATTTGTGTAGAATTAAATCATTTCTGCATCTGGTGTGAGTCTATTTGTATAGAATTAAATCATTTCTGCATCTGGTGTGAGTATATTTGTATAGAATTAAATCATTTCTGCATCTGGTGTGAGTATATTTGTATAGAATTAAATCATTTCTGCCTCTGGTGTGAGTATATTTGTGTATAATTAAATCATTTCTGCCTCTGGTGTGAGTATATTTGTGTAGAATTAAATCATTTCTGCCTCTGGTGTGAGTATATTTGTGTAGAATTAAATCATTTCTGCCTCTGGTGTGAGTATGTTTGTGTAGAATTAAATCATTTCTGCCTCTGGTGTGAGTATATTTGTGTAAAATTAAATCATTTCTGCCTCTGGTGTGAGTATATTTGTGTAGAATTCAATGCTTATACATGGATCTTTAATAGAGCAACTTTGTTATCTTTATAAAGTCACACAGATTGGTTATGAGATACTTGCTATCAAAAACTTACACCTTATTGAAGCTGGCTTTGATGTTGTACATGACGTACACAATACTTTGACAGCTATACAATTATATGACACACACGTGCATGTGCTTGCAGGGCAGACGCTACTACAACTCGTGCCAACCTTGCTATAAGAACCATAAAAATTGTAAATACATCTGGAAATCAGTCTGTAGACGAAACAGCCACGTTGGTCTTTATGGCCGATATGGTAGAAGTTGCCACAGAGTGAAAAAGTACTACTGCTACGGGCGTTACTACAGAACCTACTACTAACTATCTGATAGCCTGAGGACCTGACACTACTGGACATTTGACTTCTCATGTTGTGTTTTCGTTAATTGAATCTTGTTACACATTTCAAATTGTTATTGTTGTTTGCACTGCTGCTAACGAATGCTTTTATACATACAATTACTTTTGTTACAATTTAAATAAATAAATTTTGCTTTGATACACGTTTGAGTCTTGTTACTGCCCAACATTGTATAACCTACAGTTTGAGCCTTGTTACTGTCCAATATTGTATAACATACAGTTTGAGTCTTGTTACCGCCCAACATTGTATAACCTACAGTTTGAGTCTTGTTACTGTCCAACATTGTATAACATACAGTTTGAGTCTTGTTACTGCCTAACATTGTATAACATACAGTTTGAGTCTTGTTACTGCCCAACATTGTATAACATACAGTTTGAGCTTTGTTACTGCCCAACATTGTATAACACACGGTTTGAGCCTTGTTACTGTCCAATATTGTATAACATACAGTTTGAGTCTTGTTACTGCCCAACATTGTATAACTTACAGTTTGAGTCTTGTTACTGCACAACATTGTGTAACATACAGTTTGAGTCTTGTTACTGTCCAACATTGTATAACATACAGTTTGAGTCTTGTTACTGCACAACATTGTACGACACACAGTTTGAGTCTTGTTACTGTCCAACATTGTATAACATACAGTTTGAGTCTTGTTACTGTCCAACATTGTATAACATACAGTTTGAGTCTTGTTACTGCCCAACATTGTATAACATACAGTTTGAGCTTTGTTACTGCCCAACATTGTATGATTGGTCGGTAGTATAGGAGCCCTACCGTCACGATCCATTACCGCATGACATATAACTTGAGCCTCTCAGGCTGATCTATACAAAACCTAATTTCAGAAAAATCTTAACACCACTTCGTTCTTTGTATCTCTAGCAAAATCTTTAAACACCAGTCATTTTTCTAAAACAGCAAAATTTTGTACAGAAAAGGAGCTGAATCTACTGAACCTATGACATATTTACTTATGTCATAAACAGTATAAAAATTACTTTGTGAATAACAAAGGGAGATAAAGTTGAATGCAACCAACTGGTTGAGAATGAAATGCTTTTTGTTAAAAAGCTTGATCAACCTTGTTTAATATATATTCATTTTACAATTGTGAGTTAGAATTTATTTACAACAGGCTTGGCTCGGAGCAGTTATCAGTGATTGCTTTGCATAATTTTTACAACTAAAATATTGAACACAAAAATATAATTCCGCAAAAAAAAACAGGTAATAACAATATCAAAGAAAACCTGAAAATATTTTCTGTGAATATTTCTTTAAAACAGTTCTAGCTTTAGAATCACAATAAAGAGATTGTGGCCATTCTTGTTATCTGTAAAAAGTGTAGACCATCAAGCTCACAAAATTTCATATTAACTTTTTAGAGAAACACACCGAGTGGTATCTGATTTTTTAGTTTTCGTGTGTAGGAATTGTGTATTAGAAGCATCAAAACTTCACAAAATGAAACTGTGGCAGAACACTAAAGCTGTTGGAAGACCAAACTTCTTATTTGACGAAAATCATTTGTAATCACTGTATTTCTATTTGACAAAGTATAACTGGTGTACAAGCAATTACCCTAAACCATTTATTCTAGCCACCAGATGAGAGAAACGTTGTTGGTGCAACAGTTCATCATTTGATTACTTGAGCTGCGATTTTCAATAGAAATTATGACATCACTTGTTTTGTTAGCTAACATTATGTAATTGACAACTGTTACCACAATTATATTTAAACTGCTGACTAAACAATTGTTTAAATAATTAATTATAGCAACTTTCATTTGTTATTTGTCTGAAAAGTCACATTGCTGGCAAAAGTAACCCAAAAGGTAATTGTGAGATTTTTACAGTTTTTCACAAACTTTATTGGCTACCTCAAACATGTCAGTAGTTTGATAAATTATTCCATTATGAGCTAATGAGATGTTTTTATATCAAACTATCAAAATAATAGCAGCAATTTTTGACTAAGTTTTTACGTTTTGTTTGAATATGGGAAAGTCACAATTACTTTACTCTCTGTCAGAGAATACTCAGTCAACTGATAGCAAGTTGGTTCATTCAAGTAGATTTGTATAATTTCTTATGATTAGTTAGTTATATGCTGGTATTATGTATTTCTAAATATTTGAACCTGATGTTTATTGCCATTTAAAAATGCATTTATAAGTAACATTTATATATGTACAAGTATATAAATAGATTGCTACAAACTGTTGTAATTAACCAATCAAACAATAATGCCCATAAAAACGTAAAAACTGACTTCTTGACAGAAAAACCATTAAATTAAAGAATAATTATTTGTCGATATAATTAGCAAGCAAACTGCTTTGTGGTTTTTTTTCTGTAGCCTAACCGACCTGTAAAAAAACAAATAATGTTTGAAAATTTCTGATCACATTTTTTTAAGTTTTGCAAGAATACGTGTAAGTTTACTAGACTTCAACAGCTTTCACATTGGTATGTCGAACGATTTTCACAGGTCTATGGCTACTGTATGATGATCTTGTGTTCTGTTGATTATATATAATGGCACATTAGCTGTGTAGTTAGACAATATACATGAAACAGCTAGGCTATTATTGTTGTTACACAAATGGAGCAGACTGGTGGATGAATACACAACTCTCAGATCCTCTAAATCCGTTTTACCTTTTACCTCTCTAGCGTAAGCTTCACTTGAACCTGAATGTCTACAATTTGACAAAACAGCTAAACCTTGGAAACATTTTTTTTATCAACTGTTATATTTTTAGCGTTTGACTTTGTCTCCAAAAGCATTCTATAATAATAGCAACAATTTTGATTGGCGAAATGTTAAACCGGCAATCTATCAATTTATTTTTGAGGAAACACTTTGATCATCATAACAAAGCAGCTGATTGGTGGAAAGTTGAACCAGTTATCTAAAGATTCATTTTTGAGGAGACAATTACAAAATTAATGATATAATAATTAAAGACAGCTGTACACTAAAGTGATTGATGAGATTATAATTTGGTTAACATGATGCAAATATTTTCTTGTCACCAGGAAATGGAAACCTCTGTCAAGTCACCAGAGAGAATAAATTATTTATTAATTAATTATGAATCTGTGGTGTCTAGATGGTATATAAGTGAAACTTCTTGCTAAGTACTTCATATTCTGATACAAGAAAGCATCTGGTATCTTCTCTTAAGGTTGGTAAAGGTATTACTTACAAAATTTCAAAACACAAAAATAAATTACATTTTTATTGAAGTATTTGTGTTACTTTATACAACTGTAAACCATCTTAGTGGAGTAGCTGATACTTCAAATCTAAAATATACAAAACACTTTATATAATATTGTACTTTTAGACACTCACAAGATCGTTGAAGATGAATAAGTGGTTGGCTATAACACTTGTTGCTGCTTGTCTCATTGCTGCCATCTCTGCTACCGTAAGTATTCAGCCAATCTACATGCAAAAAAATAAAAATGGTTTTACTTTGTATGTGGAACTTGTGGGACATTTATGTATCCCACTTGAAATACCAATTTTTTCAAATTAAGGTACAACGAAACAGTTCTAGTTTTGTAATAAGCCCTCACTACAAGCCTGCAAAATATCTCAACAACAAATGAATGTTGCTTCAAAAAATGAATTAAATTTATTTTATAATCAGTTTTCATATACTTGCAGCGAATTGAGCTACGTAGTTTCACTCTTTTGCAAAGAATGCAAAGAATTAATAATCAATATTGCAATTTAGAAAAAAACCAGTATTGACAAAAACATTTAAGGTCTTTTTGTATCAAAATTTGGAGCCATCCTTCAACCAAGTGCCGACAACTTCCCAGCCTTGTCACAGACCAAACATGACTAATCGATTTGTTGTACTCGTTACATCCAGGGCTACCACAGAACGTACTACAGCTCATGCAAACCTTGCTACAGATATCACAAGAACTGTGGATACATTCTAAAGAACGTCTGCACCAGATATAACCATGGAGGACATTATGGAAATTACTACGGTCTTTACGGATGGAAACCAGTCTGCCACAAAGTGAAGAAATACTATTGTTATGGTAGTTACTACCCCAAGCACTACTACTAAATGGCATGAGGATAGACTGAGATCTACGGACTGTTTAACTGGACCCAACATTGCTGTTTCTTTGTTACGTTATTGTTTTTGCTACTCGCATTTGTCTAAATACCTGTTTTAGCTGTATAATGTGTTTTGTGTTCCTTTGTGAACAATAAATAAAACAAAACATTCATTTAATAGATCTTTTATTTTCATTTGTTTTTTAAGATTGCATGCAGACCACATTGATATACTGCTTCCTGGTGGTGTGCCCCAAAATCCACTTCTGATGGTTACTTTATTATAACTCTATACCACGATTTCATAAGGTGTGTGCCTCTAGAAAAAATATTCAATTCTTTAGCCTAAAGATCACAGACTCTGATTCAGATGAAAGTTTTATGAATGCTGTCATGTTATAAAATTCATTTTCCATCTCACTTTGTGACAAGACCATTGCTTCGAATTATTAAGAGTTCACTTACCTTTATATCTACACCTATATCACTAGAACGATGCTCGCTAATAGTGACTTGACTGTAAGAATGTTCTTTAGGTTTGATCAGAACTGCTTGCGTTTCCTTTTAAAATATTTATAGAAAAACAACTACATAATTACATTTTCAGATGCAAATTCAATTCAGTTAAGCTTGAAAGATTATTCTCATTAGTTATTTTCTAAAAAAAGTAAAACCTCTTGGAAACTATTAAAACAGATGGATGGTAGCAGGGCTGATAAGGAAGTAGCTTTGTATAGTTCCACTTCTCTACATTGTAGTTGGTGCCATACGAGCCAGCTATCACCTCTGTAGAGAGGTGGAGAAACAGTAGTCAGACCTGTGAAAGCTGACTGTGATACTGTGTCAGCAAATTGATGGTTTGTCTGACCAAAGTTGTCTCGTGGAACGCTACAATATGATGCAATGATTGCAGCCTCCAAAAAAGTAATAGCGAAGGATGCAAAACTAAAATTGGGAGTTGTCACATTTTGTTCTCCCACAATAAACACAAAACAAATGTGTTATGTGGAACTTGGTGAGTTGTCTTCCCATTATTGAAACCACAAAAACTAATTTTTAATGTCTCATAATAATGTTTATACTAATTATTTGTTAGTTGCAAACTTTTGATTGGATTAGTAGAGATCGGACTGCAGCAATGACTTGATGTACTAATTATTAATTGTGTAATTGAGTTGTGGTTAAAAAGTATTTTATAGGTGGTAGCATTGAGAGTTGTCTTTACATATAAATGAGAGTCTAATGGTAAGCAGCAAGTTATTATCACAAAAAAATCAATGTGCTGCCTAACAATTAAAAATAACAAATAAGTTCTAGCTTTGTGAGATACAATACAAGTTATTGATAATCTTTAATCACAGGTATAAGTAATTACTGGGTTGTACAGTGTTATATACCTACTGCAATACAATAGGTCATCTTAGGGAATCAATGCATTTGTTACCGTAGTGAAGAAGAGCACCTTGTGGAGAATATATTGACATTACTTCAGCTGAGTGGTTCCAAAGCCATCAGGTAATTTCATAGTTAAATTTGGGACAGCTAAAAGTTTGAAGTTCAACTTTAGTTTATATTAGTAAAAGAGTTACATAACTTTTTTAATAACCAAATAAACATTGCAGCATTTCTGTTTGTTGAAACTTCTGAGATATCTAAAACCATTTCACTTATCGGCTGGGAACCGCTGTGTACAAAAAGCTTATATAATAAAGTGAATAAAAACAAAATTTGGTACTTTCTAACAAGTTTGGGTCTGAAACAAGCTATAATGTTTCTTTAATGTTATCACAAGGCAGAGTTAATTGTATACTGAGCTGCTGCTGCAGCAAATACTCATAGCGGATTCTATTTCATTTTCCGTTGTTTAATTTCGTACTGCATGAGGTGTCAAATCAATATTAGGTGCATGGAAATTTTGTTACAGCCACAAAATAAAGAGAAATGTGTAGGACATGTAGAATGCTGTATATTGCAGAAATAACCAGTACAACTTTTGTGATTCTATTTAGCAGGAAAGCATTGTAAAACAGCCCCTAGATACGCCAGATGTAAAAAACTTTGATGCAGAGCAAATGAGCAGTGGACAACTATCCAGTGAGATGCAAAGCACTTCCACTTCAAGAGCAACAGGCAACCAACAGCAACCAGAAGAAACAGCTAGTAGTAACAGCTCAAGAGGGAGGAGAAATCAACAGCAGCCAGAAGAAACAGCCAGTAGTAACAGCTCAAGAGGGAGAAGAAACCAACAGCAACCAGAAGAAAGAGCCAGTAGTAACAGCTCAAGAGGGAGGAGAAATCAACAGCAGCCAGAAGAAACAGTCAGTAGTAACAGTTCAAGAGGGAGGAGAATCCAACAGCAACCACAAGCAACAGCCACTAGTGTCAGTTCTAGAGGGAGGAGAAACCAACAACAACCAGAAGAAACGGCTGGTAGTAGCAGTTTAAGAGGGAGAAGAAACCTGCAACAACCAGAAGAAACAGCCAGTACCAGTAGTATCAGTTCTAGAGGGAGGAGAATCCAACAACAACCAGAAGAAACAGCCACTAGTGTCAGTTCGAGAGGGAGGAGAAATCAACAGCAACCAGAAGAAACAGATAGTAGTAACAGGTCTAGAGGGAGGAGAAACCAACAGCGACCAGAAGAAACAGCCAGTAGTAACAGTTCGAGAGGGAGTATAATTCAACAGCAAGAAGAAAATAGAACAAGTAATACAAATACAAGAGGGAGAAGGAGAAGACAACATAGAATAGTAGATTACTCTAGCAACTTGAGTCCCATCTATGAATCTGGAGGTAGTGTTGACTCTGATGAACTAATTGAAAGAAGAACTGTTGACATAACTGAAGTATACGGAGATGTAGCCGATAATCAGCTATACAGAATTGACAGTACGGGAATCTTATTAAACCTGCCTTCACAAGGTAGCAAGATGTACAAAGGTGGACTCTTACTTCGCATTATCAGTTCTTTAGCTTTCACAGCCCTGTTAGTGTTTCCTGAGCCGCTAACTGAGTTCATAGGCATTTGTATACCTGTTAGTGCAGGTACTACACAAGTATTTTTGTTGCCTCTGGCTATACAACCCCCTTTTTTATTCCTGCATCAACTGGAAATCATTCATGTTACGTATGACGAGAACTTGTTAATTTTCCTGCTGACATTAGTATTTAGGGTCTGTGCAGGGCTCAAGTACCAAATGCCACCCCATACCAATCCTTACGAAGGTGAAATGAAAAGTTTCACTGATAATACCAATTTAGCAAAAGACTACAGTTATTTTCTTGTTCTGCAAGCAATTCTCATGTGGATTAACAAGGTGTTACCTGTAGAAAATAAGAACATTGCAAATTTTATCATCACTTCAATGATAACTGACATAACAGGTATTTTATTAATTCTAGGCAATGGTATTCATGAATGCCATTGTGACGATGATGGCTTTGCTTCAAAATCAAAAATTTTTAAAATAATCTCCATCAACATTTCTGGTATATATAGAAGTATTCTCCTACCTGTAATGTATGTTATAATACTTGCAGTTTTGATAAGACGGTTCAGATTCAGAACCATACGACTTTTTGGTGAACAGGTAATGCAGGATTGGGACTATGATGTGTTCTTTTTTAGTTTGAGCAGATTTGACAAATTTATGACAATCTTTGTAGTTACTTTACCTTTTGTATTTTTATTGGATACTGTTTGTGTGCCTGTTAGAGGAAATATGTTCCAAATGACTCCAAGCTATATGGACTGGCATTTGGAAAGGGCAGAGCTTGAATGTAAATTGTTCCAGATCCAGGAAAATGGGACGGCGCAATATATTTCTTTTGGAAACAGAATATTAAATGAGATAACCGTACTAGAATTAGCACGACAACGTTACCTCATCCCTCACAGCTTTTTCTCGAGAAATCTTGAAGAATATCAAGATGCAGCTAAACAGTTCATTCAAATTGTAACTGACCGGATTGAAGACTTGGAAAAAACACATGCCGAATACTTTATTATTTACAAACGAAAGAGCGGAGATAAAACTAAAAAATGGTGCCAACAACTCAAAGAATTGATAAACAACTTGGAAGCTTTGTTATGGAAACTGCGCCAGTGCTAAGTGTTTACAATTAAAAGACTCTGAATGGTACATTTCTTCCCACAAGTGTTTGTTAGAATTTATTATCTGCTACAGGTACATCACAATATACCATGTTGTATATTATCATGTGTTGCTTATTGTCAAATACATGAACATATGCATTTGATCAAACTCTAATCTTGCGCTTTAGTTGATAATCAAAGAGTATAAAATAAAAACCAAGTTTTAAAAAACATTTGAATATTTTCAAAGATCACTAAAACTTTAACAAAATTTTTTTGTGAATGACGAAGCAAAATGGCATAACTTAGTTTGTTTATATATTATCTATGTTGAAAATAAAAGCAGTAGTAAAAGAAACTGCTAATTACCTATTATCATTAAATGAAAAGTCACAATGATTGAAATAATTGAAGGAAACATGGTATTATTAAATTCTAAAGAAAATTGAATTGATATACTTTTATTTGATCATCGAATTACAGAGTTATTCTCTCTCTCTCTATGGGTGCAACCTAGCTCATAGCATTGTACAGAGTAGCCTCCGCACCTCCTATATAACTGAGGAAGGTCTGATCACCCTTTGCTATATTGGTGTTCTCATTTTCTCACAGTACCACACCAATTACTAACATGACACAACCATTGATGAATAATGGCAATGGCTAAAAATCATGTGGTACAACTCTCTAAGTGTGTGAGCTGTTGGTCACTGTGTGAGATTAGCAGCATTATACTGTGGTTTAAAAGGCTGCCATTTTCTGTTACTCTGCTTGTGTCAGTAGTAATATATGAGCAGATCTCCCTACCAAGTGTTTTTTTGTGGGGTCATAATCTGGGATGATGCAATGGGTTACGGCGTTGAATGAATTCGCCGAGTTTATATTGTGTTTTATTTGAGGGGCATTTGAGTGGCATTTGAGTGGCATTTAAGTGGCATTTGAGTTTTGATTATTTTTTTACTTAATTTGAACTTATATGGTATGTAGATTTTGAATGTATGGCATTTAAGTTTTGATAATTTCTTTACATAACTCGAACTCATATATCATCTTGAGAGAGAGGAGAGAGGAGATGTATCTACCTTGAATAAATACATTGATTAAAAGTGAATCAATGTATGACTATATACATTTCTTACATAATAAGTAGGTGCAAAATCTCCTCATATAATATAGCTAGATACATAATTCGAACTCATATATACACTGAATGCTATAAAATATATTGGATGATGAAGTTAAATATTCATCTATTCGTTATCGATATTTATAAGGATGATGAAAGATTTCTTGTATTTTATATATATATATATATATAGTTATAGTAACTGTGGTAAAAGAAGTCTATTATGAAGGTTTTTATCTAAGCCAAAGTAGGCTCGGTAGATACTCCATCAGAACACACTCGTCTTTTAGCATAAAAATATGTGAGTCCTCGCTTTATTTGGTTGTATGTCAACATTTTTTTATCTTTTACTACAAATCCTCGATTTTTACCCATAAACGACTTTTTTGTGTTCAATACATTTAGATAACTGTCTTTGTTCAATTGATTAATTCGTTTGTTCAAACCTTTTGAGCTAAACTTGTTTCCTTTTTCTCCCCAGCAGTAATAGGATTTAGAGTTAAGTGCAACAATTCCATCTCCGGTAAATTCCTCTTTAAACAACCCGGGTGTTCTTTTTCCGTGTTTTAGTACTTTTTCACAACAGTCTTGCATGCTCCATTCTAAACCCATTGTTTTGATTCTTAAAAATTCATCCCTATGTTTGTCACAGTATGGTCGTGGAAACCAATCACCATATTCATTGTAAAACTCTTTTTTCATACTTGGTTTTACCAGTGTTTCTAATGTTCCGCTCAACGCCATGTATGCGCTATCTGTATCCATTTCAACATATTGGAAATCACTTCTGTCAATATATCTATAAATAAAAAGATTGTTTCGATTATTTGGAAGTTTTACTTACTTATACATGATAATAGTAGGGAATTAGGTTTTACTTACTTATCCATAAAGTCGTAGTAAAACTGTAGCATTCTCAGTTTAGCATACTGTAGCACGGAGAAACCCAAGTGTACTGGAACATTCATAGTTAGCTGAAATGATGGTGATACTGATTAGCAAAGTAAACTTGTGGAATATAAATTTTGAATTGCAAAATAATTGTTTTAAAACTTACTAGTTGTTTACAGGTTACGATTTCATAAAAATCATCTGCTATCTCTTCCATGGAGATAAATTTGTTTCCTCTGATACGAAATGAAGCTTTTCTGGCGCCTTCGATGAACTTGATGGTGGTATGTTTTTCTTTATCAGTGATTGTTTTTCCATAAGCAGCATTTCCTACCAACTTGCTAGTAGTAGCGAGTAATTCTTGACTAGGATCTACATCTCCCATTCGCCTAGCGTCTGAAACTGATGTTCCAAAAGCTTCAAAAGCTTTTCTAGGAATATATTCTATTAGCTGATAAACTTTGGTGACTTTCAATCCTTGTTTCAAGTACCATTTTAACAAAGGACTCATTAGCAATATCTTATCTCCGAACATACTTCCAACTAATGAGCGTTGAGGAGTCTTTAAAAACCCTTCGGCTTCAGCAAAGACTTTCATTTCTTCGCTCAAGTGTTCTCTGGTTAACATCGTATTTTTAAAAATCGGAGGTATTGTGAAGGACAGGCGCCATCTGGTAACACTCTACTATTATTAGTTCTATGCATTAGACCGTTCTATGACACTTACCGAGTCTATCTAGCTTACATCGTTGTTCTATGCATGCACTCTAGAGCCGATAGCTCTATGTACCTTTTACTATTATTACTTTACCATACTGTATCATACAATCTTATATGTTAGCCATGTGAGTGTAGCCATGCATTTACTAATGTACCGCCTCTTATATTTTATTCGCCCACGCTGGCCAATCAATTGTGCCAGGTGTGGCCTCTTTTGTCTAAGCACTTGTCTGTCACTTTTGTTATGTAACAGTGTACATAAATATGGATGTTTTGGTATCAATAAATCAGAGTCAGCTTGCACACTCTCAGAAGTTTCTTTGTACATACAAATAACTTCACTGCGCACCATTACTCAAGTAGTAATATACAGGCAGATCAGTCTGAACCTCTGCTGGCCGAACTTAGCCTTGACTAACTTCGCCTTCAATGTTCGACCTCTGCACAGCACTACAAAAAGACAGCCGAACCTCTGCTGGCCGAACCTAGTTCAACTAGTTCGCCCTTCAAAGTTCGAACTCATTGCACACACACCAAAACAACAGCTAACGCAACCGGCAGTTCACTAGTTACTGAGATGGTCGATCACCATTCTCCAGTATACTAAGTCGACCTGTGGAAGGGTTGTATCGCTAGCACACTAGACACAGTTGCCATTCCAACAGTTCGGGAGGTTGTGCAGGTAGGCCGAGCTACCAACTCACACCCCCACAGTGAAATCCTGCACATTGGTGGCAGCAGTGGGATTGACAGACACCCACAAGAAGCAACTCCCATAAAGGAAGAATGGCAACCAGGAGACGAGCACTAAGCACTGACAGGGATCCTTCCAGCCTGCAGATGATGGGGACGCTCACCGACATCCTAGACCGTATGACAGTAGCCACAGCCAGAGATAAGTTTAGAGTACCACAGTACGATGGTACAGGAGATGTGGACTACTTTCTACAACGGTTCCAGGAGGTGACCAGAGCAAACCATTGGCCGGCCGAGGAAGCAGTCATCCACCTACGCCAAGCCTTAACAGGCAAGGCCGAGCAGTGCGGTCGAGGTGAGACCACAGAAGAGGTGGCACGAACGTTACGAGCAACCTTTGGCATGACTCGTTCGGAAGCCCAAGCAAAACTGCTAAGCTACCGACGAAATTCCAGAGAAAGTCTCAGAGACCATGCACTCACGGTCGAGCACCTCGTTACGGCAGCCCACAGCACCCTGCCGCGACAGAATAGGGATGAGCTGGTAATGCAGACATTCCACAGCACTCTAGGACACACGTACCTGCAACGTCACTTGTTGGCAGTACGTCCTCAGAACCTGGAGGAAGCAATCTTGGCGGGGAACGAGTTCCTGCAGGTACCTCACCAACCACTGGGAGGACCTCACATCAGGACAGTGGAGACCGACCCCCTGGAAGAGGAGATGACTCCACCGAGAGAAACGGCTCGGCACCAAGAGGTGCAGGACCCCTTGGCACAGCTACTCAAGACCATAGAAGGATTGAGCAAGGAGGTCGCCAGTCTAAAGATGGAGAAGAAGTCGGAACCACCCAAGAGATGTTGGGGATGCCAACAGACAGGCCACACCCAGAAGGCATGTAGGACCGTCCCTTGGCCTAGCCGCCAGGGAAACGACTACCGCCCGCAGCAGTAGGGAGACCCGCTGGCTGCACACGGGCAATGGCACATCAGAAGGAAAGGGCACAGGCGCCCTCCAGTGGACCGGCAACAGTGCGCCGAGCGACTCCTCCCCTGGACCTCCTGACTAGTCCCCCCATCGCCCTACACAACCGTTTTGCCAGCTTGTCGGCCCTCGACAGCTCAGTGGCAGAAGAAACGGACGGCGACGGGACTCCAGAGCAGCAGGAACCAAGGCCCAGGAGGAAGGACAAGCAGACACAAACGCCCCCACTGAAGAAGGAAGGATTCATTCCAAAGCCTGTGACACTCCAGAGCAATCAGATCGAGCGACCATATCGTTCGAGCTACTACCTACCTGGAAGGGTAGAAGGAGAGGCGGTAACGCACCTCATAGACACGGGCTGCAACACTAACCTGTTGTCCAAGCGGGTCTTTGATCGGCTACCGAACCACGTACAGCGCAATCTGCAGCACTACGATTCCCATGGGATCATGGCCGACGGTACCAGACTTCCGTTCTACGGCTTGCTCTCACTGAAGGGGAGGATACGGCACGTCAAGTTTGAAGAGACCTTTGTGGTCAGTCAAGTCAACGAGGACGTTATCCTAGGGATGCCCTTCCTGACAAGCCAAGGATGCCAGATGGGATTCGACCGCCCGGTGCTGGTGATACAAGGAAAGGAGCTGACCTGTACCGACCGCCACGGGAGAAATCTCGTGTCCAAGGTGCAGGTCCGACAGGACACCCAGCTTCCACCACAGACAGAAGTGACCATTCCATGTCACTTGAGCTCCAGGGATACGTTCCCTCAGGGAGTGATTGAAAGCATCCAGGGTGGGATACCCATTGCCACCAGCGTCAACAGGCCTGACGCTCAGGGACACGTACTGGTTAGATGTTTGAACCCGACGCAGGACACCCTAAGACTACCCGCAGGAGAGGTAATTGGTACCTTTACGGGAGTGGAAGAGGGTGGCGTTCAAGAGTTGACAGAACCAGAAGGACAACGGAAGAGCAAGACGGGAGGAAGAGAGTTACCCCCCCATCTGCACGACCTCTTCCAGCAAGCAAAAAGAGGGTGCCAGGACCCATGGCAGGAGCAGCAAGTGAAGGAGCTGCTGATCGAATACCAGACGGTATTTAGTAGCCATAGCGGAGACCTGGGCCGAACGACACTGGCAGAGCATTCAATCCCCACAGTAGAGGGAGCCCGACCTATCCGGTGCCCACCACACCGCCTGGGGCCAGAAAAGGAAGCAGAGGCGGAACGCCAGATTAAGGACCTCTTGGAGAAGGACCTAATCGAGCCGGACGACGGAGCATGGAGCTCCCCTGTGGTGCTAGTAAGGAAGAAGGACGACACGTGGAGGTTCTGTGTGGACTACCGGAGGCTGAATGACGTAACTAAGCAGGACGCCTACCCCATCCCCAGAATCGACGAGTCTCTGGACGCCTTGGCCGGTAGTAAATATTTTACTACGCTGGACCTCACCAGTGGATACTGGCAGGTACCCCTAGACCCGGACGCCAGGGACAAGTCGGCCTTCACCACTAGAAGCGGGTTGTGGAAGTGGAAGGTGTTACCCTTCGGACTGACATCAGCTCCTGCCACCTTCCAGCGGCTCATGGAGAAGGTCCTCAAAGGTCTTCACTGGAAGACACTGCTCTTGTATCTGGATGATGTGATCATCATCGCACCCGACTTCCAGACGCACTTACAGAGGCTAGGAGAAGTGCTAGGGCGACTCCACCAGGCAAACCTGAAGGTGAAACCCTCCAAATGCGAGCTACTACAAAAAGAGGTCAAGTATCTCGGACATGTAGTGAGTGCAAAGGGAGTGGCCACCGACCCAGGGAAGGTGGAGGCCGTCAAGAGATGGGAAGCACCAACGGACGTAAAGGGGCTACAGGCGTTCCTAGGAACCGCCGGGTACTATCGCCAGTACCTCCCCGACTACGCCACGATTGCTAAACCACTCACCGTGATGACAGGCAAGGAGACACCCTGGAAGTGGGGACAAGCAGAGCAGACAGCCTTCGACCAGCTCAAAGCCAGGCTCATCCAAGCCCCAGTACTCGGGTACCCCGACCCCAACTTACCGTATATACTGGACACTGACGCCAGTGCGGTAGGAGTCGGTGCTGTGCTCTCCCAAGTACAAGAAGGGAAGGAACGCGTCATTGTATACTTCAGCAAGACGCTGGCACCAGCGGAGCGGAACTACTGCGTCACACGGAAGGAGCTGGTCGCTGTCGTCAAGGCAGTGAAACATTTCCGTCCCTACCTCTATGGGCGGGAATTCAAGCTCCGGACGGACCACGCATCCCTCCGCTGGCTGTGCAGAAGGAAGGAACCATCGAACCAGATAGCGCGGTGGCTGGAAATCTTGGCTGAATTCCGATATAAGTTCGAGCACAGAGCTGGAACTCACCATGGTAATGCTGATGGGCTCAGCCGACAGGGAGCCTGCATGGACTGTAGGCAGTGCGGCTCCATCGAGCAAAGAGATGGGGGACCTTCCCATGTAGAGCTGCAGCAAGAGGCTGGACAGAGACCTCAGAGAGAGGCTAGAGACAACCTCGAGACATTGAACCCGGCACATTCCCCCCAGGATTCGGCTCAGCCGAAGGGACGGGATGCGGTAGGCCGGACTTGTGCCGAGCCGAGACGGCCGGGAGACATGATGAAGAGGGAGTCTGCAGAGAAGGAGGAGCGGGTCAACCTCACTGTGACAAACCCGGTACACTCCGCCCAAACCTTAGCTCAGGAGCAAAGGGACGGGCAGGATGCGGTAGGCCGGATTTATGCCGAGCTGAGACGACCGGGGAGCGTCACAGAGAGAGAATTGACCGAAGGGAGTGTCGAGCTGAAGACACTGTACGATCGGAAGGAGGCAATGAAGATCCGCCCGGACGGGGTGCTCGTCATCACGTTGCACCACCCTTCCAGATCAAAGCAATGTGTGGTCTGCCCGCCAAGTAGGAGGACACAGGTCGTCTGGGAGACGCACAGGATGATCCATGCAGGGATTCATCGGACGAGACAGCGCATCCTGATGGATTGGTACTGGCCAGGCATATCCCCCCTGGTCAGGAGACTAATCAAGGACTGTGAGGTATGCCAAGTAGCCAAGAATGGGAAGAAGGCAGAGAACCCTCACCGACAAAGGATGTATGCGGGACGACCTTTTCAGAAGCTGGCGGTCGACCTGGTCGGCCCCCTGCCTTTAACGAAGAGGAAGAACTGTTGGGCGTTGGTCCTCACCGACCACTTCACCCGCTGGCAGGACGCGATAGCTCTGCCCGATGCCACAGCACCCACGGTTGCCGTCGCTCTGGACGAAAGAGTGTTTGCCTACTGGGGCCTGCCCGAACAGCTACACTCCGACCAAGGGGCTCAGTTTGAGTCCGTGCTGTTAGAAGAGCTGTGTAGCCTGTGGGGCATCAAAAAGACAAGGACCACCCCCTATCACCCACAAGGGAACGGGATGGTGGAGCGTCAGAATCGGACGCTGGGAGACGCACTCCGGACACTGATATTGACGAAAGGCCAGGACGAGTGGGACAGTCTGCTGCCGCAAATCATGCGGGCCTGTCGCAGCACCCCCCACTCAGCAACAGGGGAAACGCCCAACATGTTGGTAATGGGACGGGAGGTCCGCCTTCCTGACCAACTAACGGGGACGCCCCCTACCCTGGACCCTCGCAACATCATGGAGCACACGGTAACAGTGCAGGAGAACCTCCAAAAGGCACACGAGTACCTCCGGCACCAGCAGCAGGAGACGAGGAGCCAAGACGACGAGGAACCCTCTGTATTCCAGAAGGGAGAGCTCGTCGTACTTGAGAATAAGCGGAGAGTGAAGGGCAGCAATCCGAAACTGCAACCTCGGTTTGTAGGCCCATACCACGTGACGGAAGCATTTCCGAACCACACTTACAAGGTGGAAAGAAATGGACAGTGGTCGATACAAAACGGGATGAGGTTGCGTCACTACAGGACATGCCAAGAGCCAGTCGGTCGAGCTCCACCTTGTCGGGAGCCGGCTCTCCAACCCAATATGAAGGGAGCAAGAAGAGGGCGACCCCCCAAGGCACGCCAGACACCAGCTGAACCAATGGAACTATTGCCATTGCCTCGAGACAGGTCCCCACTTGCAAGGGAACCACCAGTGGAACCGATGGAACCATTACCGTTGCCATCACCCCCACGAGATAGGTCGCCCCTCGTCAGGGAGCCACCGACACCACCACGCAGCCACGAGCCCAGGGACCCCCTACAAGGAGGCGGGCCACCCCACACCCCCGTGCCTACGCCTCCACCTTCACCTGCGGTCGGTCATAGCCCACCGCAAAGGCTGGAACCGGCAGAAAGCAACAGAGAAAGAGAGAGCACAAGAGAAAGGACAGAAAGGAATGTTGATCTACCCCTGGAGGTCACCCCAAGGACGCCCAGCCCTCAGGGCCCCCCTCCCCTCAACGAGGAGGACTGGCCAACACTGAGTCAAAACCAGGCGCCTACATCACCTCTAGATCGACCACAGAGAGAACGACACAAACCAAGAAGACTTGATGACTATCACTGTTACACCACCGTAGGGGAGCAGCAGTCATCTGAAAGACCACCCACCAGGGCAGGAGGAAGCCATAGGGCAACCTCACAAACTCCAACCCCCACATCAGTGGACACACCAGGAGAAAATCCGGCCGAAATCGGTTGGACTGTGGTGCAAAGAAAGAGAAAACAAAATCAGCTACAGAAACAAGGGACGAATTATCACCAAGAGGGGCGAGGAAGAAAAATCGAGCAGGAGAGTACAACCCCCAAAGACAATGGAACCGTCGCCGAAAAAATTAACAAACAAGGGGAGATAACTTCGAGTTACCATCAACAAACACCCGCCACCCTACGTCACCAAACCGGAACCACGTGGGGAGCGACGCTGAAAGAACACGTGAGCATCAGCACCAATCAAAATAAAGAGAGAGGGAGAAGCCGCCAACGCTCAGTTCATAGTCAGCAGCGAGGGTGTTCACTACCCACTCGAAGTGTAGATCAATTGGACAACTCCCTGCAACCGACGATGGCTCGAACCACCCAAGTACAGAAGGACAAGATCGACATAACGTCAACTACGACAGGTGAGACCTTACCGAACATTTCCATCACCTCACTGACGAAGGCACTCGATCAGCAGATGAAGCCAGCTGTGACTATCCCCCGCAAGGAGGATATGTTACAAAAAATTACAGCTACACCAGTAATTAATATCCGACGTGTTGCTGTTTCAGAAGAGAACGACATCACTGCACCAGAGCCTGCAAACGTCACCAGAGAGATTTGGCTGAGTGGCGACACACTATGGACAATTAAGGGCATGGCCGAACAGATTGGTGACAGTGACCAATGGAGATGCCGCCGTTGTGATTTTCAACAAGTAAAAAAGAGAGTCACCTACCACGTTCGGCAGCACCTGACTTACTTCTTTTGTAAGTGCGGCAAGAGGAGCGCCTCCAGAGACGCTATCCTGAAACACATCAGGACACAGGGAGGCACAGCAGAGCATGGAGGGAAGGGTAAACCTCTTTACGAGGCCGATGAAGACAGATACGAAGAGTTCTGTGCAGAAATGGGCTGGACGTCACCTCCACCCTTTGGCAACCCTACCCCTATCATGGAAAAGACAGAGAAGACACCCGTACAAAAGAGATTAGGGAGACAGCCAGAGTCATCTCCCCCAGCCAAGAAGAGGAAGACAACTCCCCCACGGAGGTCGGTATCCCCTAGGAAGGACCGCCACCCACCATCTTATAGTTGGCGAACCGACCGAGAGCGCTCGGCAGAAGCCGAAAGAAACAGAAGGAGGCGCGAGTATAGACATCGTATGGAAGCGCTGGACAGAGAATTACATGCCGTCACCCACGACACCTGCCAGTTGCTGCTGAGAGCAGAAGAAATAAAGAAGGAGCTGAACCGACCATTTAGAGAATAACCCGTACCCTGCCGATGACGCCGACACATTTTATTGGCCACCATCGCCAATGGAGGGGAGTATGTGAAGGACAGGCGCCATCTGGTAACACTCTACTATTATTAGTTCTATGCATTAGACCGTTCTATGACACTTACCGAGTCTATCTAGCTTACATCGTTGTTCTATGCATGCACTCTAGAGCCGATAGCTCTATGTACCTTTTACTATTATTACTTTACCATACTGTATCATACAATCTTATATGTTAGCCATGTGAGTGTAGCCATGCATTTACTAATGTACCGCCTCTTATATTTTATTCGCCCACGCTGGCCAATCAATTGTGCCAGGTGTGGCCTCTTTTGTCTAAGCACTTGTCTGTCACTTTTGTTATGTAACAGTGTACATAAATATGGATGTTTTGGTATCAATAAATCAGAGTCAGCTTGCACACTCTCAGAAGTTTCTTTGTACATACAAATAACTTCACTGCGCACCATTACTCAAGTAGTAATATACAGGCAGATCAGTCTGAACCTCTGCTGGCCGAACTTAGCCTTGACTAACTTCGCCTTCAATGTTCGACCTCTGCACAGCACTACAAAAAGACAGCCGAACCTCTGCTGGCCGAACCTAGTTCAACTAGTTCGCCCTTCAAAGTTCGAACTCATTGCACACACACCAAAACAACAGCTAACGCAACCGGCAGTTCACTAGTTACTGAGATGGTCGATCACCATTCTCCAGTATACTAAGTCGACCTGTGGAAGGGTTGTATCGCTAGCACACTAGACACAGTTGCCATTCCAACAGTTCGGGAGGTTGTGCAGGTAGGCCGAGCTACCAACTCACACCCCCACAGTGAAATCCTGCACAGTATTTCGGAGAACTTTTCTTCCTCTTCCTCAGTAACTTCGATATCACATTCAACAAATCCGAAGAATTCCTCTGATTAAACTCTCGACAGCACTTCTTCTTGATTTAGTTTTTTTTCAAGTATTTTAGGGTAGAAAGAATCGTAAAACGTGTTGACAAATTTTTGTAAATTTGTATGAGTTTTTACACGTTTCATCCACTCACACTCCCAAATCGAGATTACAGTGTAACCTAGCGCTCGAAGATATTCTTCATTTTCCATCGTAGTTTTAAACAGATTTGCTTTTGATTTTCTTCCACTAGCTTGAAGCTCTTGTTCTTTAGCATTGTTATAAGAGCAGTTGTGTCCATGCCAAAAACACCCGTGGAATTGAAAGACATGACGATTTTCAACACAGAATCCATCAACTGGTAATCCTCGTTGTCCAAGAGCAACTTCTCCTCCATTGAGCTGATGCTTGATATTGATTTTTTTTGAAAACATTTGGAGCTGTAACCAACTATGAGCTACCTTGCTAAATTTTACTGGTTCAGCAACAAAGGAGTTTTCGATTTTTCTTCTTCGATGATAACCGGTAGGCATTGATTGCATCATACACCATAAATAGAGCGCATTTGCATCAACTCCATAGATTTTATCACAAACTTTTGCTTCTTTTCCCAACCAATGTTCTCTAATTTTAGTTATACCTTTTTCGTGATATCTATGCATCACTAGACTTGGTCCACCAACTATGTTTTTCTTTATTAGAGGATAAAGTTCTGCATTGCAGTTGTCAATCAGACAAATTGGGAGAGTCTGTCGAAACGAGTTACCAAGTTCATTGAAATCCAAGTGTGTAGAGAGGTATGGAGGAGGTGGTTGAGGAGCTTTGTTGAACATCCATCGAATCGCTAATCCTGGTAAAGATATACCGTCTTTTAACATATCAATCCCATTCTCTCTGTAGATCGATCTTTGTCTTTCCAACGCTTGAACAAATGGTTTTACATCCAAGTTGTTGTACCATTTTAAAAAATCCCTCATTGTCCTCATGTTGTTATCTTTCCATGCTTCTTGACAAATTATGTACTCTTCTTCACTGATGTTCTTTTGTTTTAAAGAACTGTAAAAAGCTTCTCTTGGAGGTAGATGTTCTTGATTAAGTTGTTCCAAGTCTTTCATCCATTCATAAGGAAAAAATCCTTTTCCGGCTTCACATTTGTATGCTTTGAGATACATTTCATAGCTATATCCAGGAGCGATAAAGTTTGTGCAATCTAAAAACAAAAAAGATCCTATTCCGATAACAGGCATCTTGTTTCCTTTTTTTATAACAAAATCAAAATCTTTGCCGGAGACATCTTTCAATTTTTGAAGCAGTTTTCCTTTCATCACATTAACATCATAAGTCTGTGAATTGAATCCTAGAATAGGAAGTTTTTTCATATAGCTGTACAATTCATCCAGAACTTTTTCAGCTCCTAATCTCCGTCTGAAACGATTTTGTTCATAATCAGTACGAAACTTTTCTTCAGCTTTTTCCAATCGTTGTAATTCACCTTCTATCTGTTTTATGATTTGTGAAAATTGTTCTTCCAATCGGCTATATGATTCTTCACTAATATCTTCCAAGTATTCAATGAACTTTTCAACACACTCATCATCATCCCCGTTATTGACAATACAACGTGGGTTGTTGAAGCCCGGTACATTTGAACAAATTGAAATACTTAAAAGTTGATGCTCGTTAGTGTAAATGGTTCTGTCTGTATCTCGATCTTTTTTGCAATTAGGTAACAAACACTCTATATCGAATGTTGCAAAAAACGGAAAGTATCTCAAGGAATCATCTGACCCGATATCTATCCCGAATTGAATCTTCAGTTTGTCGAATATTGTAGCGGTAGGTTTGTATTGCCCTGCAGAAAACTCCAGATTTGTTGCGTCTGAGATTGAACATCTGTGTCTTTTCAAATTCCCCAATCTGTCATAACAAGTAGAACACATTGGACATCTGTAGCTTCTGACATATCCTTCCAAGTTTGTAATAAGACTGAAGTGATTGATATAAAGATCCAAATATAGATTCTCCTTATAACTGGAGTTTGAATTCCAAATAACTGTTGAAGTCATATCATCATTTAAAGAAAACACTGTTATCTTCAGTTGAAATGCACGCTCCAAAAGCAATAAATCAGCTTCTGTTACTCCTTCCCCATCACAACTTTTAGCACTATCACCATAGATGAAACTATGATATTGTTGTTGGTACTCCTTCACCTCCTTAATTATCGGATCTTTTGCAATTCCACGGTTTTTTTGTAGTTCTTTGTGTAATGCTAGACATCTAAAAAAACAAAGATTGTCGGTAATTCGTATTCCTTTTGTGTTTTTTAACATGGTTCGTATGTGTCTGTTGTTAATGAGGTGAGAGGGTAAATGCTCTGGTGGTGATCCAACTTTTCCCATTCCAAGTAGTTTGTAGAAATAATCTCCAAGTTGTATTTGGTCTCCGTCTCAAGCTATTTGTACGATGATCAGTCTCCATAACATCAACAAAAAAGTCATCAAGATCTCCCTCACTTTCAATCAGTTTAGCTTTTGGATATACGGTAGCATTGTTTGATGATGAGTGAAAGTATCGGAGTTCACCATCATTTTTATTTTCTAGTATACAACCTACGCTACAGTTGACTTTTGCTCTCGAGCTCAATTGTCTCCAAACTTTTTTTAGCAATTCTAACACTCTTGAATCATGATAGTCATTTTGGTAGGTATCAGCTTGGTCTCTTGGAATCCCATCCCAAAGTCTTACATTTAAAAGTTCTATGACTTTTCCAGCTCTATGTTTCGTTTTCATAGCTCCCCAATATCTAGCTATCAAATCATCCCATTCTTCATCTTGAAAAGTTGGAGGTGTGCTATCATCAACAATACATAGGGTTGATAGTCGGCTAGGTCTTTCAAAATTTAAATGTTCCATTTCTTCTTCTTCTTGTTCTTCCTCTTGTGCTTCTTCCTCTTCTTCTTCTTCTTCTTCTTCTTCTTCTTCTTCTTCTTCTTCTTCTTCTTCTTCTTCTTCTTCTTCTTCTTCTTCTTCTTCTTTTTCTTCTTCTTCTTCTTCTTCTTCTTCTTCTTCTTCTTTTTCTTGTTCTTCTTCTTCTTCATTTTCTATCATTGGATCATTCTCATTTTCTTCAACTATCTCCTCCACAACTGGCTCTATATCTTGAGCTACTATGTTAGTCTTTGATGATGAAGGTTCAGCGCCAAACCCTGTTTGATTGATTGTTTCATCAGGTAAACGAAAACAAATGAGATTTTCTTCTAACCATTTCCAATTAGGGGAAATTTCAGGGGTTTTTTCTTCTACATTCTCCTCCCGATAATTTAAACTTTGTCTACAATAGAAATGTTAACACATAATAGTTGTTCTATAAAACATTCACATACATTTTGTATGAAATGTAACAGAAGAAAAAAATGACTTAAACAATATTATCAATTAATTTTTAAAATGGAATTGGAAAAAAATGCCTCAAACATTATTATTAGTTAGGTTTTTAAAAACTCACTGTGTACTATGAGATGAATTCTCAACTCCCTCTTTTACATTCATTCTCTGATATTCTGAGTCCTGTTTACAATAAAGAGATAACGCATTAATTTTGCTGATTCATGAGATAACTCTAAAAAACCAGCAAAAAGAATTATTCTACTAACATTATTAATTTATGATTTTAAAAACTTACTGCATATCAACGACTATCGTATTTTCAGTAGTTGCTGAAACTTGAGAAGTTGAAGGTGTGTCTTGAAAAGCATTTTCAAGTTCCATCTCCATTTTATTTACATATTCAGCATTACATTCATCATTCATGTATTCATTATCAGCATTTGAAAAACTGATATCATTTTGATTTTTCATGAGCCATTCCCATTCCTTATGTATGTCTACATCAGTATCCTCCTCTTCTGTTTCCATAGTACTATAATAACAATAAAATCATTACTTTTAATAGAAGTAACAATAGCACATAAAAAGGTAAGTTAAACGTCTCAGCTAGTAAATTTTACCTTGTGAATAAAACTCCTAGTAGTCAGTTGGTATATTATATAGTAGATGTTGAGGCTTCAGTTACTGTTGTTAGAATGAGTGATTTATTGTGTGAAAGCATTACTTTTTAAGTAAACAAATAATTAAGTGAGATAATTAAGTCAGATAATTAAGACTTAAATTCAATGAAAACTTTCAAATTCACTCAGAAAAACTTTTAATAGTTAGTGGATGTAGTAGTAGATGTTACTCCTCCGATCGCTGTTGTAGAACTGGATGCTTTCTGTGTGAAAACAGTGGCTCTTAAATAGGTAAAGTTGCACTGATTAAATCCTATGAATCAGTATTTTTTCACGCGAATACAACCCAATGCTTTCGCGGGAATAAATAATTTATTTTCACACGAATGGAAACCGTTGCTTTCGCGGGAATAAATATTTTATTTTCACGCGAATGGAAACCGTTGCTTTCGTGGGAATGAATCTTTTATTTTCACGCGAATGGAAACCGTTGCTTTCGCGGGAATAGAAATTTTATTTTCACGCGAATGGAAACCGTTGCTTTCGCGGGAATAAATAATTTATTTTCACGCGAGTAAAAACTGTTGCTTTCGCGGGAATACAAATTTTATTTTCAGGCGGATACAAACCAATGTTTTCTCTGGAATAAATAATTTATTTTCACGAGAATAGAAACTGTTGCTTTCGCGGGAATACAAATTTTATTTTCACGCGGATACAAACTAATGCTTTCGCGGGAATAAATAATTTATTTTCACGCGAATGGAAACCGTTGTTTTCGCGGGAATAAATAATTTATTTTCACGCGAATAGAAACTGTTGCTTTCGCGGGAATACAAATTTTATTTTCACGCGGATACAAACCATAGCTTTCGCGGGAATAAATAATTTATTTTCACGCGAAAGCAACGGTTTGCTTTCGCGGGAATAAATAATTTATTTTCACGCGAAAGCATTGGTTTGTATTCGCGTGAAAATAAAATTTGTATTCCCGCAAAAGCAACAGTTTCTATTCGCGTGAAAATAAATTATTTATTCCCGCGAAAATATTGGTTTGTATCCGCGTGAAAATAAAATTTGTATTCCCGCGAAAGCAACAGTTTCTATTCGCGTGAAAATAAATTATTTACTCCTGCGAAAGCAACCGTTTCCATTCGCGTGAAAATAAAGTATTTATTCCCGCGAAAGCATTGGTTTGTATTCGCGTGAAAATCAAATTTGTATTCCCGCGAAAGCAACAGTTTCTATTCGCGTGAAAATAAATTATTTATTCCCGCGAAAATATTGGTTTGTATCCGCGTGAAAATAAAATTTGTATTCCCGCGAAAGCAACAGTTTCTATTCGCGTGAAAATAAATTATTTATTCCCGCAAAAGCAACAGTCTCTATTCGCGTGAAAAGAAATTATTTATTCCCGCGAAAGCATTGGTTTTCGCGTGGACAAAATTCTGATTCATAGTTATATTATAAAGAAGGTTGGTATTCATAGAGTTCAACCAGTGCAACTTTAGCTATTTAAGAGCCACTGTTTTCACACAGAAAGCATCCAGTTCTACAACAGTGAGCGGAGAAGTAACATCTACTACACTTTCCATTGCAACTACTAGAAACTTTCTCTTTATAAAAGGTAAAATTCATAAAATTTATTATTCCCTACCTAGCAAAGATCAAAATTAGTTTAGCTATAATGTAAAGTATGAAATAAATAATCTTTTAGTTCCACATGAAAAGCTGAATTATATACTATTTCTTTCTTTTTTAAAATACTATGGAGGATTTTTCTGCTTCTTACACGGATTTAAAGCCAATCGAAAACAAACAAAAAACATTCAAAACACACTCCAAAAGAAAAAACTCTAACTCTGTCACAAAAGAAGCAACAATAAAGAGACGAGCTCTTCCAAAACTGGTTTTACCCACAACATCAAACAATATGGAACAAAAAGAATTGCTCACTGATGCTGACAGAGCTCTCAAGATGGCCAAATCTCTTAAAAAATGGAAGGCATGTGATTTGAAAAAGATTGGCGGGTTTCTTACACTAGCATCACTTCCTGTTCCATCAGTTTTGCAAATCGTTTCTATTGAACAGAGTACTGGTGCATACGGAAATTACTACATTCTCACTTATCTTGATAATTCAACTGGAGCGAATTTTCAGAAAGTTGTTTGCCCAAGTAGAGTAGTTGAAAGCTTCAATGTTGATAACTACCCATTACCTTTCAACATTTTGTACTTGGGTGAGATGGAAAACTCAAAAAAACCAGAGACTACTTACTACAATGTCAAACGTATCAGCACAAAACGCTTAACCACAATGGAAGCTACTGCTGAAGCTGAAAAACTGAGAAAAATGAGTGAAGAAGAACTCAAACTCGCTTACGACATCGAGTATCTCAGCAATTTCAAAGATTGTTCCATTTTTGCTTACATCAAAGTTGTAGAAAGATTCATTCCTTTCCAATTCAATGGAGAAAAATCCATTGTAAATTGCATTCGCTATGTCACTGAAAAAGATGGAAAAAGAGAGACGAGAACACTTTTACTACCAATCAGATACAACGAGGAAGCTAAAAGATGTGCACCTGGTGTGATGATTTACAAAGGAAAAAAACAGAGTAAGAATGGAAATCCTATTCCATACCACAATGTTGTCTTCATTTCTTCAACCAACGCTAGTGATTGGGAGCAATATTGCACACAAACAAATTCTAATGAGGTGCTAACAAAAACAAATAATGAGGATGAAGTTCTTAAGGAATTCCTAGAAAACGAATTACAAGATTTTGATGAACAGCTTGGTGTTGATGGTATGTAAACTCAATATCAAATGCTGACAACAGGTAGTCTCAAGCGGATAATGAATGTATAAAAAAAGCCTGTGTATTGATTGACATTACAAGTTGTACTGTTTTGTATTACTTACTATTTACCGACTCTAACTATATTATATGGAGAGATTTTCCCTACTTATTATACAATAAGTGTATATAATCATATATTGATTCATAGAAAAGTCTAAAGGTTCTCAAGTGATTAACTCACCAAAAGTTCCGGTTTGCAAAACATTTGAAGATCTTCCTATCCCAAGCATTATACGAGTGACTGTACTTTTTTATCCAATTGAAATAGCTAAAAACTTCATTTACTTAGTATTTACTGACTCTAGCTATATTATATGAGATTTTCCCTTCTTATTACACAATAAATGTATATATTCACATATTGTTTCATTTTTAATCACTGTATTTATTCAATGTAGATATATTTCCTCTCTCTCCTCTCTCTCAAGATATTATATGAGTCGGAATTACAAAAAATTATCAAACCTTAAATGCCACACATTCAAAATCTAGACACCCTATGAGTTATAATTATGTATACAATTATGTAAAAAATTATCATAACTTAAATGCCATACATTCAAAATCTATATACCATATAAGTTCAAATTAAGTAAAAAAATAATCAAAACTCAAATGCCACTTAAATGCCACTCAAATGCCACTCAAATGCCCCTCAAATAAAATACAATATAAACTCGGCGATTTCATTCAACGCCGTAACCCATTGCATCACCCCAGATTATGACCCCACAAAAAAACACTTGGTAGGGAGATCTGCTCATATATTACTACTTGTGTCAGTACTAAAGTGTGTAGCTTCCTCAACAAAGGAAAAGGGTGTGGTTTAAACACTCTCAAGCTTAGGAGAGTTACCACAGCTACGCCATTCAAATCCAATTTTCCTTGATTTCTTTGATGGTCTTTTGGGTTTCTCTTAATCTTAATCCGTTTATCTGATAGGAAATAGGTCGACCATAATGCAAGGGTGCAGCCATAAAGAAAAAGATTTTTCGATATTCATCGGGTCCTTGCTGCCAGACTTCTGGGCAAAATAACTTATGCACATTGGTAGGTTGGTGTAGTGGGTCAAGGTGGAACAGCCCCCACACTATAGGTTTAGAAACCAAAGGGAGAGGAGGGGGGGGGGGGGGAGGGGCTTCTTACAAAATGAGTTTTGGCACTTTCTCCTAGCCATGCCAACTCTCCTCTTAGCTATAGGATCAGGTGGCGTAGAGGCCTGTATTCTATTTTTGATTCTCCCAAATTTCCTCAAAGATAACTGAGAGAACTGGTTAATTTAGGCTAAGGGAGATCCTTGACACTCTGTGGAATAAAAACCAGAGCGAGATAGTAGAGTGGAGGTTGCAGTTGTGTCTATAGTAGTTGGAATGCTCTACTACAATATAGTACAACTAACTGTGCCGCAAGTAGATACTGCTTAAACATTGGGTGACAGGATGAACAGGTAGCAATATGTAATTCAATACGAAAGTGGTCGAGCACCGTAACACGACTAATATGCCAATTTAGGGATAGTCAACTCTCACACTGCTAGATGCTACACTGAATTGTAGATCAAAAAGTTTAGTGAACCAGAACCCTTAGCTACTTTATCTACTCTGAAATTAAGTAGATGATACCTTTAGTGTGTTGTTGGGCATTAAAATATGATGTAACCATCAGAATGGTCATTGTGTAAAAGTGTAAGAGATAAGAGAGGATGTGCTGGTGGACAAGGGTAGATAGAGATGAATATATAATACAGAAAAAAATGCGCATAAAATTGAATGTAGATATTGATTCTAAATGCCAAAAAATGAATAAGTCAAGTTATATAGTTCCTCAAACTAATCTCTATAACCCAAAATTACCAAAAACTAAAGGAAACCCCTGAGTCATTTGATAGCAATAACTAAAGTGACTGTTTGCAGCGAGGAATTCAAGTTTACTGTAATTTAACTGTTTATGCCCTGTGACACGAGCTGTGGCTATAAAGTGTAATGGGAGCACAACTCCAACTAAGCCCCACTAAGCCCCAGATAATCTGTCAAATATTTCTTTATAGTAGCTTTATTTCTCCTAATTGGCAACACCATTAAATGGAGGGCTGAAAAACCTCTTCATTGAATTATTATCTGTTGATGTGATAGCAAACAGAGTCCGGTTAATGGCGAAAGTGTTAAATAAACTTAAAAAAACTGATGTTTGAGATATAGGCTTACGTAATTAATACAATCATGGTTGACTA
This sequence comes from Cryptosula pallasiana, assembly GCA_945261195.1. Lineage (NCBI taxonomy): Eukaryota > Metazoa > Bryozoa > Gymnolaemata > Cheilostomatida > Cryptosulidae > Cryptosula > Cryptosula pallasiana. The sequence goes on along the minus strand of OX183133.1, from coordinate 21,118,706 downwards.
GATGTGATCTGTCACCTACACTTATATAGCAACTGAGAGCAATGAGACTCATTAGGACTTATTCAGCTGGTAGCGAAGAGAGTTTTAGCAGCATCTCCATCTGTTTTAATTCTACCGGTGAAGTAAATAATGAAGTTCTACGGTGGGGTTGCTCTATTAATAGAATTAACCTCTGAATTTTGCTTCTATATCAATTGGAAGATACTTTAAGTATTGAATCGCCCTTGACTCGACGTTGACTTCACCTAGACTTGATCTAGGCTCGACCTAGACTTGACCTTCAACGGATCTACCAACCAACTACTAGATGTTACCAAGACATCCGGTTGGACATACTAGCACAAGGTGAAAGTTTGCAACAATTTAGTATGCGTAAAGATGCAAAAATTTAAGTATAAAATGTTTTTGTAACAAAGCTTGCAACCTATTAACAGTAATGAGCAATGCTCCCTTATTCCTAGAGTTAAGGTTTCAGTTGAAGATAACACAGCCTGGTTGGCTCCTCATTGGGTGGACACATTAGTAGCTTAAAAAACTCCTTCTCCTAATGTGTCTGTTTGTTTGATATTTTTGCACCCAGTCGCCTTTGTAACCTCTGTCTTCAGCCGTCTAAGTGTCAGCGTATTACATCTGCTTACTTCTACGGAGTTGTGCCCCAGAGGGAGACAACTCAGGTAGAACCAGTGGCATTTCCTACCATTGTTTAGCAGGGAGGAAAAGAATTTTTACTTATGCTAGGGGATTAAAACTTATGGACTGTGGGAAGAGGAAAATATGTTTAGATTGTGGAAGTTTCACAGATTGGGTTGCTGGGTGGAGGCGGGCTTAGAGGAGAGGGGAGGTTGTAGACCACTATTTGATTACTGGGTTAGATTGCTAAGACAGGCCAGAGACGAAAGGAAAACTTGCTGGCTGCTTCTGTGGGGCTAGGGATGTTTGTGACAGAGGAGGAGGGTGACAAGGGTGTAAGACAAGACGGTTGCTGAGCACTTGAGAAAGGACTTGGAAAGGGGTCTACATCAGAGAAAATGGTAAGGGTCCAGGGGTGAATACAGGGGGTAAGGGTGGATCCAAAATACTATCAAATTGTTCGCTCACATGATTCTTTCACAGTAGTGGAACTTACTTGGAGGGAGAAAGATCTCATACTTGATATTTTATCCAACAAGCTCGGCTTTGCCAAGATGTGCCTAGGACTGGACTTGCTAATGATTCATTTGATGAAATTCCACAATGCTTGGAGATAACAGCTGAGAGACTGTGGGCATGGTTGACCAAATATTCGTTTGGTTGAATAAATGACTGTATCTGCCAGTAATTCAGCAGTGCATACGTGAGAGTGATGGGCGTGCTGTTTCGGTGTATGGCTTCCAAGCATAGACTGGGTCTACTACAATATTTGTAAAGTTATAAATTACTTATAGTGACTGCTGTTACTAACAATTTATTTAAACTGTTGACTAGTGTACTTGTTTAACTATTGAGGCGTGCAAGCTCTCATTTGGTGTTTGTTTGAAAAAACACGGTTCTGGTCAAATAAACCTACAGGTCACCTATGACACTTTTACAATTGTTTGTTTTTTATGAATTTGTTTGGCTGAACTTCACTCAAAAGTTTACGTGCAGAGGTGTTATGGTCTAATAAATGCCATTAGTTGATGAATGATTCTCCTTTTGAGCTTGATACTTAAAACCAAAACATTTTATCCTGTATGAACTCAGGATAGTCATGCAAACCTTTTACTGTTTGTTATTGAATAATAGGTGAACCAAGAACAGTTATTCCATTTCTCACTGTCCTCCTGACACAAGACTACATGTCATAAACACATACTTCGTTGATCACAGAAGTTTACACTATTACATGCCATGTGTACATGTATGCTAGCTATCATGAAATCCTTGAGCTTAGTGTTCACTTTGGTTTAAAAATTAATTTATTATTATCACCATTGATACATGCAGACCATCAGTATTAACATAATCAACAAGTTAAACCATAGGTTCAGTGATAATAACAATGCTTACTTGTTGACAAAATAAACATTAAAATAAAAATAAACAACGGTATAATTATTCAGAATAGTATTGTAATGGATTCCGGTCTGTTACCACGGACATCCACTAATCTCGAGTATTCTACCTATCTCCAGAGGGGACACTGGGCTGCTCGACAGTGACAACTCTGCTCAGTCAACCGAATTACCCGGTATAGCAAGAGCCCATGGCTCACACAAACAATACAGCGTAGTGCTTGTGTAAGTGGCTGTATTCTCAAAGGCAAGGTGCTAGAGGGTGTTTAGTCCTCGAGGGTGTTTGTGGCAACATGAGAATGAATTCAAAGAGTGAGGCAAAAGTCTCTCCTTTTATAGGAGAACTAACAGGTATAAAACATATAACAGCTAGAGCACAGGAAGTAAACTAGTCAATACAATCAATTATATAAATAGGGAACCAATCAGACAATGCAATAAGGTTAAATAAGGGATGTGCCAAGTGGCTAAGGGCGGAGTCCTGTCTCCTATTGTCCAATCAGCGGTCCTGCAGGGCTCCCAGGCTATAGATAGAATATGGTTCACCAAGTCAGTAATCCGAGGAAGGGTAGTTCCGTTTCCTGACCTTTACTAAGTTCCTACATGGTTTTGGAGATCCTCTTCTATGTCGGCCATCTTGTGCCGGCCCAGTATAGCTATACCGGGTCGGTAAGAGGTCAATACCGGCCCTTCAGGGGTCACTACTGGCCCTGCACACTATGCCACCGGCACAGTAAGACTTTCCACCCAAACAGCTGTTGACCGAACGCTACCCACCCTTGCAAGACCTATCTTGCAAGGGTGGGTAGTAAACAACCTGTTTACTAACAACTTCCACCAAAATCTACCACAGTATTTTGTATTTCAGATAGCAAATAAAACTGTAAAATAAATAAACATTTACATTGTAAAAGTTCCTCAATTTGTTACATAACTGTTATAAGTCTGCATCTAGACAGAGACATCTATTACCAGCTATTGCATCATACTTCTGGTCATCATACTTCTGATGCTTGGTTATTAGTCATGCTCTTGGAATTGATACATGAAAAAGCTATACTATTATTACTATTAATATGGTAGTTGTTTCTACCAAGAATCTTCCAAGAGCAACATCATACTTTACCTTTGAATCAAAAATAATCGATAAAGAAAAATATTTTTTTCAGATCAGTTGTTCTATCTACAGTATTTGGCGTTTTCTCAAGAAACTTCTGTAATAATAACAAATCATTTGATTGGTTAAATATCAAACCAGTTATCTAAAGATTTATCTTTGAGGAAACACAAAATTAATGATACAACAATTAAAGACAGCAGTACGCTAAAGTGATTGATGAGATTATAATCTGGTTAACATGGTACAAATATTTTCTTGTCACCAGGAAATGGAAACCTCTGTCAAGTCACCAAAGAGAATAAATTATTTATTAATTAATTATGAATCAGTGGTGACTAGATGGTATATAAGTGAAACTTTTAGCTAAGTACTTTATATTCTGATACAAGAAAGCATCTGGTATCTTCTCTTAAGGTTGGTAAATCTATTACTAGTTTAAAACTAAACAAACACAAATTATTTTGTTTATTAGAATATTTGTTAGTTTCTACACTTGGAATAGTGAATAAATGCAGTAGATGGTACTTCATCCCTAAAATATACAAAGCACTTTATATAATATTGTACTTTTAGACACTCACAAGATCGTTGAAGATGAACAAGCGGTTGGCTATAACACTTGTTGCTGCCTGTCTCATTGCTGCCGTCTTTGCTACTGTAAGTATTCAGTCAATTACATAAAATTTGATAAAACTTTGCACTAAAAAACAAGTGCTACTTTTAAAAACTAAATGATTCTACTTTATAATCAATTCTGCAAAAATTATTGGTAAAACGTCTACTGAGCTGAACAATTTCACTAATTGGCTGATAAAAAGGAACATACTGCAGTTAATCAATATTGCTGTTTAAGGCTAATCAAATGCAAAGAAGAGTGAAGCTTGTTTTAGTTTCAAATTTGGAACCATCCTTCAACCAAGTGCCGACAACTCCCCAGCCTTGTCACAGACCAAACATGACTAATTGATTTTTTGTACTCGTTACATCCAGGGTAACCACAGAATGTACTACAGCTCATGCAAATCCTGCTACAGATATCACAAGAAATGTGCATACATTCTAAAGAACGTCTGCACCAATTATAACTACGGAGGGCATTATGGAAATTACTACGGTCTATACGGATGGAAACCAGTCTGCCACAAAGTGAAGAAGTACTACTGCCATGGTACCTACTACCCCAAACACTACTACTAAATGGAAAAAATATAGACTGAAATCTATGGACTGCCTAACTGTACCCAACATTACTGTTTTTTTGTTACTTTTTTGTTTTTGCTACTTGCTTGTGTCTATTTGGTTGATTTTGCTGCAAATTTGTATTGCATAATTCTGTAAACAATAAATTAAACAAAAAATTTTATATCTTTTCTTTTATTTTCATTTCTAGTTTGAATGCTGACAAAATTATTTACTCTCTGTTGATGCCCAAAAGTTAACCTCCTCTGGTTACCCCAATATATCCGTGAACTTTGTTGTAATGAATTTGCACCAGCTGTTTCCGCTAACAAGTTGATGTTCGTCGTAAGATTTGCCTTGGAGTGAGAGTTGTGTACTCTATGCCACCCTGATGCACATGTGCTGGTGCAAGCTGACTGACAATGGTTACTACTAGCAAGGAGTTAGTGCAGCTACCACCTCTGGTTGTATTGGAGATAGACCTAGCCACCGGTTGATGTATTAGAAAATGATCAACCACAAGCTGTTGCCTTAGAAATCTATTTTTGTTACCATGTAAATTATGCAATGACTGTGTTGTATTTCCAACTGCTATATTTGCATGTTATGTGTGTGACTACCTCTTGCATTGTTGTTGATGTTTAGTTTACAGTTTTAGCTGGTCTTAGCCATATATAAGTGTCTCCTGAGTGCTTGACCTGTTTACGCCATGTGCACAACGTTTGTGAATCCTAGTTGTGTGCAGATAGGCTAATGCAAGTTATATACACTAAATATACCATGATGTAAGCCAAACTAGGTGCCATGTTTGTGCTAACTCTAGTCAAGAGTAGATTCCAGTTGGTTTCACTTCCCTCAGAGTTGACAGCAGCCTGGTCACCCCCAGGAGTGCCATTAGTTGTGTATGAAAGGAAGAGTGATGTGCAAATCCTACACAATATCGCGAGGTGGTTGTTGCTAGAAGAGATATTCATTTTTTTAGCCTGAGAACTAGACACAGATTGCAATTCAAATAAACATCATAAAAGTGCGTTATAGCTCATTTATTGGTCAAGTTAATCAGCATTTTGTGGTAGCTCTCAAGTTTTAGCCGTGGAACTCATTTTGCACTTCTTCTCAGACCATTAGGTTTAAACTGTTAAGAGTTGTCTTTTCAGTTTATCTACAGCTCTATCACTAAAATAGAGCACTCCATTAAAGACTAAACTGTTGTGGTAATATTTAGGTACGGCTAGAAATGCCTAAAGTCTCTGTGAGTTTTAGAATTCTGACTACATCATTACTTTTTAAGTTTTCTAGGAAGGACAACTCCCTAAATGTTTAAGTGCAAGCTCAGTAAGTTAGTCTAGCTTGGAAAAGTACTTTTATCCGCTAAATGCCCCAAAAACTATACGTTATAATCTCAGTAACAGTAGTTTTAATAAGATGGTTCAGATTCAGAAGCATACAACTCTCTGGTACACGTGTAATGCTGGCATGGGAATAGCATGTGTTCTTTTGTAATTTTGCAAGTTTGACATGTTTATGACATTATTTATGAATTTTAATTTTTACTTCTTTTTTGAACGATAATTGCATACCTGTTAATAGAATTACTTTTCAGACTGACTTCAAATTACATTGACTGAATGTGAAAATGGCACAGATGGAGTATGATTTTGTCAAGGAATAATAAAAGTGGGAATGAGGAAGTATTACCTTTGAACCGAAATAAGTAAACTGCAATGGCACCACCACAACAGCGTTACCTCCTCCACATAGCTCTTCCTCAGGGACTTTTAAAGAGTGGCAAGCTATAGCTAACAACTCCAGCCAGACTATTACTGGCTGAAGAGAAGGATTGGACATGTACCAATAGTTCTGCTTTTATTATACTACTCATGTACCACCAAGTTCATTATTTACAAGCTAAAAGAGAGATAAAACTGAGAAATGGTGCCTACAACTTGGCATTCTAAAGAAAATTTTGAAGCGTTGCAATTAAAACTGGGTCAGCATCAGCCTCCCACAACGAAGAGATTTTGAATGATATCAATCCTCGACGAGCATCAGTTACACTCCATTATTAGCTACAGCTTCATCACAAAACTATCATCTGTAAATTATCTGATACTTGTTTTCAAAAATACATTTAATAAAATTTTGTTTGAATTTTCTAGTTCCGTCTGAGAACAACATACAGAGAATAAAAACAAGTTGTGAAAGACAGTTCAGAAGTTTACAGGTCATATAAACCAAATGAAAGTTGTTTTTGAAAAAGAAAAAAAAGTGATTAAGTGGACGTGCACTATGATAATCTTCATTAAAGTTTAAACAGTGCAGAAGGGGAACACCAATTACCTACGGGGTATTATAATACAAGTGAAAGTGTACAAAGGGAAGAAATAAAAAGGACATTGCTCTATTCTATGCAAATGTGCAGACAACTGCCACTCAACTAACTTTTACCTACATTTTTGTGGCACTAAATTCATGGAGTAAAAAACAAGGCATTATTTTTGTCGCTTTACATGGTTGCTTGATTTCAGTTTACTCTTCACAGTGCAGTGCAAGTTTGTTAAGCTATTTAAAGGGGAGGAGGGGGGGGGTATGTAATTAGGGGTGTATAGGGTAGTGGAGAGGACACTGGGATACTGGATGTTGTTATCAATGCTATTATAAAGGCAACTCCATATCTTGCAAGAGTGCAACAATTGTAATGGAGGGGGGGGGGGGGGCAGTAGTTGTGTGGCTTTGTTGGTGAATTAAACCAGGTGTTGTCTTTCTTGCATAAGTAAAATACAAAGTAGTCTTCACTTTAAAATTATTTTGTTTAATAACGTCTTATTTAGTTCAGGATGAATAGTACAAAAATTGCTGAAACTTTTCAAACGAAAATAACAATTTTTCCTAGTCGGTTTGGGCTGCTCGTATGCTGTAAAGCCGGTCAGCAATATGATTGGCACCTAAAACATCTTTTTCTGTCCCCAAAGGATGCATCTACCTACAACACCATCACTGTAAACAATGTGAACAAAGCTTTTTTATGAAGTATTTCACTGTATCAGATTCGAAATGCAAAGTATGCAGTAGCCATAAAAAATCAGGTTGAGGGTAAACACCAGCTGAACACCAAAAGCTCTATATTGTGAAGGAATTGCATGATCAAATAGGTTTGTAGTGTTCTGTGTCCATCCCTGTTCCTATATCAACCTCTGGCTACCCATTACCTCTCTCTGATGTAGATACCCCTTCCTTATCTCATCAGTACTTAATCTCTAGACAATCATTCCTTGCCACCCCTACCTCAGGTAAGCGCCCTACTAAACACCCACCCCACCCTAACCCTCCAAACACTCTCAGTCTATGTCTTAAGACTCCTGTCTCCTGAAAGTGTAGAGTCTCTACTAGAGAATGGACAGCCTCCCAGCCTCAAGTAAATACTAACCAAATTTAGGCTTATACCACTTAGGAGTTGTGCTCTCCAAAGCGATAGGAAATAAATCTGAAATGCTGATGTACTGATGAAGCACCGGAAGCTCACACTGAGGATCAATAGAAAGCTCTGACAAGCATTGAACCAATGAAATGGGAGTATTTGAGCTCTTCTCGACCTTTTTGTTTAGTGCCATGTTTTGAGTTACATAGTTGAGAGTGAGCTTGAAGGCAAAAACTTTCATCTGTACTTTTATTTCGAATAATTGAAGTTTGGCTGACTTTACGTTTGCTATTGTGTCTGGGTGGAAGCTGTATTGAAGTGTTGTGTCTGGGTGGAAGCTGTAGTGAAGTGTTGTCTCTGGTTGGAAGCTGTAGTGAAGTGTTGTGTCTGGGTGGAAGCTGTAGTGAAGTGTTGTGTCTGGTTGGAAGCTGTAGTGAAGTGTTGTGTCTGGGTGGAAGCTGTAGTGAAGTGTTGTGTCTGGTTGGAAGCTGTAGTGAAGTGTTGTGTCTGGGTGGAAGCTGTAGTGAAGTGTTGTGTCTGGGTGGAAGCTGTAGTGAAGTGTTGTGTCTGGGTGGAAGCTGTAGTGAAGTGTTGTCTCTGGTTGGAAGCTGTAGTGAAGTGTTGAAATTATCGAAGAGTGCAATGGTGGTGAGCGAGAAGCTGTAGGCATGGTTGAGGAACACAGTTGCAAAATAACTTGAGAACCTAAAAAAATTTTCTACAATGTTTCATTTCAAACTTTATTCTTTTGTATTTGTGTCAAATTCCTTAGTCTCAAGTTGTTTCCTCTCTCCAATTCAACAACACATTTTATCTTTTCATCAAATAGACTAGAATTTTGTTTGTGCGTTGCCGGGTAGCTGCCGGTAAAAACTTAAGTAAACAACCAGGCACTCATGCTGAATGTATTTGCTTATAAATACACTCAATCTGATTCATCATAATGCTAAAAGAGATTAACAGTGTTATATTTGGGCTGGGCACACAATATTATGTCTATTGAATTTGAACCCTTTGAAGCAGTTGGCAATTATAAATAGTCCATGAAGAATAATATTTTACTACAATACTTCTAAGTAAATCAATATAAAAGCTAAAACAACAGCATTCAATAGCTATGTAGTCCGGTTGAATGAACGGCATTAGCTGGCACAGACGCTTCACACACAGCTAAACAGTTATTGGTGGACGTTGATTAGCTAAACTAGCTAAACATCAGCCAGGTGAGTGAAATCTTAGAAGTGATTGTTTTATTGTGAAAGTGTGTCGTTTAACTTTTGAGGTTTGTCACCGAAAAAATAACAAACTCAAATAAGTTTGTAATCAGATTTCCACCCAAAGCCGATGGCTAAATTATGGCATTGCATCTATGTTTCTCAACCCTCACTGTAGCTGTCATACTGTAATCCATTTCTTTACAGAAAAGAGTATTTTAAAGTTGCGTGAAATGGATTTGAGGAGCCAAATAGTACATTCTATTGCAACAAGTGATGAGGCTAACTCCGAACCAAGGCCAGAATTACAATTTCTGCAAAATCTTGATGCTCTGTCTAGCATCAGAACAGAAGGGAGACGAAACCAACATCCAGAAGCAACAGCCAGAAGTATCAGTTCAAGAGGGAGGAGAAGTCAACAGCAACTAGAAGAAACTGCCAGTGGTAACAGTTCAATAAGGGGAAGAAATCAACACCAACCAGAAGAAACAACCAATTGTACCGGTTCAAGAGGGAGGAGAAATCAACAACAACCAGAAGAAACAGCCAGTAGTAACAGCTCTAGAGGGAGGAGAAACCAACAGCAGTCAGAAGAAACAGCCAGTAGTAACAGATCTAGAGGGAGGAGGAACCAACAGCAACGAGGAGAAGCAGCCAGTAGTAACAGCTCAAGAGGGAGCAGGAACCAACAGCAACCACAAGAAACAGCCAGTAGTAACAGCTCTAGAGGGAGGAGAAACCAACAGCAGCTAGAAGAAACAGCCAGTAGTAACAGATCTAGAGGGAGGAGGAACCAACAGCAACCAGGAGAAACAGCCAGTAGTAACAGCTCAAGAGGGAGAAGGAACCAACAGCAACCACAAGAAACAGCCAGTAGTAACAGCTCTAGAGGGAGGAGAAACCAACAGCAGCTAGAAGAAACAGCCAGTAGTAACACCTCTAGAGGGAGGAGGAACCAACAGCAACCAGGAGAAACAGCCAGCAGTAGCAGCACAAGAGGGAGGAGAAACCAACAGCGACCAGAAGAAACAGCCAGTAGTAACAGCTCTAGAGGGAGGAGAAACCAACAGCAGCCAAGAGAAACAGCCAGTAGTGGCAGTTCAAGAAGGAGAAGCCAACAGCAACCAGAAGACAGAACAAGTAGTACAAACACAAGAGGGAGAAGGAGAAGAAAACAAAAAATAGTAGATTACTCTAGCAATTTGAGTCCCATCTACGAATCTGAAAGTAGCGATGGGTCTGATTACCTTTATGAAGGTAACGTCCAAAACAAATTGCTGCAAAATAGCTATGGACATCCTAGCCTTTTACTAAGAATAATTATTAGAAGACTTTTAGTAACAAAACTCCTCTCAACTTCCAGTAAGTGGTATGAAGTTAGTCGCACAGTTCGAATTCTTGTTATTTTGGTTTGTATGGCATTTTTTATTTTTCCATCGCCATTGTGTGAAGTCTTTTGTTTTGAAAGAACGATCATGCTGACTGTGCCTACTACATTATGTAGCATTTTTGCTATTGAAAACTACTCTAGTCTATTAATGTACTTGCTTTTTACAAGTGCATTGTTAGCTCAGTATTTGTGCCAAAACATATTACTACCAGGAAGTTTTAAAAGCAAACATGAAGACAATTTCATAATTTTTGCAATCATTTTGCTATTTAAGATTAGTGCAAATTTCAACTACAGGGAGTCACTTCTTGGTAGTAATTATGAGACATATCTTTTAAGCAAATCTAGTGCCAGCACAGCATTTGTTGACTTTAGTTATTTGTTCTTACTGCCAGCTGCTTACGGTTGGATAAATATGGTATTGCCTGGGGCTGACGGAGATTTGTTCGGAGGAAAACTAGATTTAGTGCAAACTAATCTCTTCACTGTGTCAATCATAAGTTACAGCAACAACTTCACAACAACATTGGATGAAAGTGATCGTGGGGTCCTAAGTGCAGTACTCAGTTTGTTTACCAACATTTTTGTTTTTAACTTCACCAAATATCTGCTGCTGCTAAGCTATGTGTACATTGTTTATGTGATTGGAATGCGATTTAGATTTAGACCTATACAGTTTTTTGGTGACCAATTAGGTAGAGATATAGACAACGAGGTGTATTTTCCTCGCTTGAGTAAGTTAGATAAAATACTTACATTGTTTGTAGTTACTTCGGTAGTTATATACGGTTTAGACTACGCATATTTGAACAGATCGAGAGGAATGTTTGACCTAGATTATTATGAAATAAATTGGCATCTAAAGAAGGCAAAATATGAGTACGGGTTTATGTATGATAAAGAAGTAACGGCTGTGAAATTGATTTCTTCCGGAAACAAACTTTTGTCTGTTTTAAACTGTATGACTGAAGAAGAATTTTACTCAAATGACAAGACTAAGGCTGTGCTAGAAAACCTTCTGGATAAAAGAACTCAGACTATAGTTGAGTGGATAGAGCACCTGGAAGGCATAAATATTGAATCATTTATTTTTGACAAAGAAAAGTTTGCAAATGTCATTGAGGAATGGTGCAAGCTACTTACTGAACAAAAAAATAGCTTTGAATCAACATTAGATGACTTACGCCAATGTAAGATAACTAGGAAACTCCAGCTGCATTGACACCACCTTATGTATAACATTAGTATTTAGCTCTACTATATATCTTGGTTTTTCTTATTCCATTATTTATGTTTCATTGATATCTATTCTCAAATATATGTTCATCACTCCCACCAAATTTTATCAACATTTTAGCTTAAAAAGAAATTCAAACATATATGTCGTAGCACATTTACAAAATTACTTTTAATTGCTTAAAGGCGAAATTGTGCCGAAACAAGCATTTTCTCATTGGACCAATTAACCAGTTGCACAAAAGTCATGCTAACAACTGTTAACTGATATCACAGCAATCTAATTCAATGATTTACAGGTCTATGTCATAATTGCCAAAAACTAAGTTTCTTATACAGTTCTAAAGGCACAATAATTCACACTTGTCTCTCAGCAAAAATCAGTCACCTAATTGTATGTTGTCTTCCCATTTATATCATTTTGATTCTATAGGGCAAAAATTCAAGTATGGTCAGTTTTCAAATAATTCATGAAAGTTGTATTTTTCTTTAAACAGATAAATGACCGCTACCACAAACAGATGTGACTGTACTTCAATTTACTATGTTTCCACATCATGACAAATTGGCGATACTGCCGGCGATAAAGGGAAATTCCAGTTGGAAATAGCATTGTCGACAAATTTGCCGTGAGACTTGTCGACAAACATTTGTCGCTCTCTGAAAGCGAAAAATTGGCGATAAGCAGAATTCCAGATGTTTCTTGCTATTGGAAACGCTAATGTCGCCAAAGGCGATAAAACCAGACATGCGTAATAAAACAGGAAGCCACAAATTATCCACTGTAACCGCATGGCATCGTTAGCTAGTGTGCGTTTATATTTAACTAACGAGGATCGTTTGTGGTTTATTACACAGTTATTTATGAAACAATACAACTGATTTGAAACGAATGAATTTTAGCTGCTGGTAATTAACTATTGCAGTGGTGAAAAACAATTGGTAGTTTATTTTTAGCAAAAATTCACTTGGTTTATTATTATTATTATTTATTTATTACTAACTAATAGTAATAAATAATATAATTTATTGAGTCATAGCCAGTGTGCTACTAAAATTCTTTGTCACCACACAGCGTCCTTAGCTAGCCAACCACTCAGTGATATTTTATTCATATATTTCACAATATAGGAAAATAATAATAAAAACAGCCTGCAACCCTAGTCGGCTAAATTGCACTCAACAGCACACTGAATGCAACTGCCTCTGTGGGCGTGGTTTAACCAACGGCGATAAACTTTGAGTCGTGGAAATATATGCCCTTGTCGCTAATTATTTGTGGTAGCAAACCACAGAGATTTGGCGATATTTTGTCATGATGTGGAAACATAGTAATAACAATTTGATTACAGTGTGATATAGTTTGTCTTTTCTGTCTCATAAAAATGCAAAGTTGCCGTCTTGTCCACCAAAACAGATGTGAGACTTCGAAATCCAAATTTCTAGAAACAATAGTAACCTAATTGAAAAAAAAATTTAATAATGAAAAAGCTTTTTCCAAGTGAATCACTGTTAACAAAACCTGACATAACTCTCTCTATAAAACATATCGTCCAATGACACAACTGTAGTGGATTTTGCTGGCTACATACAGTGACCACCACTGCACAGAGGTCTCCCTGTTGGTGGCTACCACAGGCATGCCTCCCTTGATTATAACAGACAAAGACCGGCATCTGTTACAGCAATTATATTGCTCTCTCAAGTGATTATCTGTAATGATAAATCATTTTGGCACTGGATGTTACTACCCCGACCCTGGGTAGCTACCTCGGGTCGGCAACAAGATGGCCGCCATAGCCAGAGTGATGAAACCTAGCCTAAGAGTCTCCAGATGCCACCTCCCGAAACTATCTACCCTTAAATGTAGAGGAAAGTGGACCCAAGGCCAAGTAACTCCCAAGGACTATATCTACCAATCACTGGCCAAGTTAACTATGGACTCCGCCCCTTACCTATGGGCGCCAGTGTTCTTTAATTCATTTAGACTTATCTTATTGGACGATATCACTTATCATATACATTATAATGTTACTATATATCATATAACTTCCTGCCATGCTTCCTGTGCATGACTGGTACTTTTCCATAACTCTGCCTATAAAAGGCAGAGATTTTGTTACACTCCTTGCATTACATCTCAGCTCTGCATTGCACTTACTGATATGGCAAGAGTGTGTTCTCTTGTCTTGTATTGCCAGCATTACCTGTTATTCTGTGATGAATAAATGATTTATTTACACACTACTAAGCTGTGTATGTCTGAGCCGAGGGCTCCTCACTGTTGCTAAAGTTAGCCACTCACTTTACAACACTGTGTTTGTACCGATTCGGTCCAGGGTCACCTCTGGGTTGAGGTAGACTGTTACTTGTCAGGCCTGAAGAGGCTGACTGCCTTGTTGTGGCTGCACAGGCGGCACGTCTGCCAGCACAACCCCGTAGCGGAAGGTAGTGGACCTCAAAATCCGCCACACAACTACTGTTTTTGGAAAGAGCAATGAGAAATGACACAGATAACTTTACAAAATGAAAATTAGTGGCAATATTACAAGCAAGAAGTTACAATGCCCAATACCATGACTGAGATATGGTAAACTGCATCAGTGTTTCTTTATGTTTTTTGCTTTCTGTGATTATTTTGTTCAATTTGTGGCACATTATAAAAAAAACAGTTTTAAAAATGACATTAATGCCAATAAAGTACATTAGCTGTTAGATAGTGGAACCTATTTGTGCTTCAAGCATGCTAACTCTGCAACTTTCTTCAAAATTTGTAACAACCAGCTACTCCCGTAGTACCGAATGTAGAATGTTGGTTGGCAGTCGAAAATTTTTTAACCGCTTCTAACTAATAAAAAATAGTTTTAAAATCAATATTATGCAGCTATATTGTTAATAAGTCCATTAACAAACTACCTGAAATGATGTATTTATTTTTCTAGCAGTTGAAAAATACAACAATTTAATTGGGAGTTTTACTCTCACGTACGAATAGAACACAACTTCTAATCCATCAACTTGCTGCGAGTATAAAAGCTGTACGTGAATTGTGCAATGAATGGTTTGACATCAGTGAAAATCAATCTCCAATAAAAACGTCAACAAAACCATTTCTCTGGAAGTTTTGCTGTATTGACGTAATTCACAGAAATAGCGTAAGCTCAAACAAAAAAATGAAAAAATTAATAATTCAGATCAAAAAATTAACTTCGTCAATTATAAAAATATGATGAAACTTTTACCTGTATGAAGTATTGTAGCGGATTTTTATGTCCACTACCTTCCGCTAGGGGGTTGTGCTGGCAGACGCGCCGTCTGTGCAGCCACAACAAGGCAGTCAGCCTCTTCAGGCCTGACAAGTGGTGGTCGACCTCAACCCAGAGGTGACCCAGTACCGAATCGGTACAACGCAGTGTTGCAAAGCGAGTGGCTAACTTTAACAACGGTAGCAAGGAGCCCTCGGCTCAGACATACACAGCATAGTTTTGTGTGTATAGACCATTTATTCATTACAGAATAACAGGTAAGACTGGCAATACAAAGCAAGAGAACACACTCTTGCCATATCAGTAAGTGCAATGATTATGAGAAAACTTCTCCCTTTTATAGGCAGAGTTGTGGAAAATAACTGCCATGCACAGGAAGCATGGCAGGAAGTTATATGATACAAAGGCACAATATAATATATATAGCAATGACATTGTCCAATAAGATAAGCTAGGTAATTAAAACATCACTGGTGCTCATAAGTAAGAGGCGGAGTTCACAAGTAACTTGGCCAGTGATTGGTTAGTATTGTTCCTGGGCGTTACACAGCCTTGGGTCCACTGTCTCCTTTATCCAAGGGTAGTTATCTTTGGGAGGTGGCATCTGAAGACTTTTAGGCTAGGTTACGTCATCCTGGCCATGGCGGCCATCTTGTTGCCGACCCGGGATAGCAACCCAGGGTCGGTATAGTGAATACTTAGTGCCAAAGTAGTAATAATTGCTTATGAGAGCAATATAATTGCCATAACAGATGCTGGCCTTCGTCTGTCATAATCAAGGGAGGCATGCCTGTGGTAACCACCAACAGGGGGGCCTCTGCGCAGTAGTGGTCACCGTATGTAGTCAGTAAAATCCACCACAGTATTGTCTAGGAAAAATGATGTTGTGGAAGTAATATTTTACATAATTTTCGTACCTGTAACTCTCTTAATGGTCGATTTTCTTTTTCATTCGAATCAGTATGAGACAGAGCAAACACTTGACAGAGTGAGTATACAATCACTAATACTAAAGTAAACAAATTTTTATTAAATAATGCTTGACCAGAAAAATACGTTTGCAAACAAACTTAATTGAATAAATTAAAACGGCAACTTTTCTTTCAGTCAGCTTGAGACACCTGAGACTCCTGATCATTGTAGCAGCAAGATTTTAAAAGTAACCTAAAATAGTATTTGCTGTTGATCTGTGATGTTTATTTTGCTTGGTATTATTCACAATAGTGATGGAACTGGACAAAAAAATTCGGTTTGGTCCGATTTAGAATCTTTCCAGTCAAATCACACCCGTCCGAGGCGGTCCAGTCCGAATACTATTTACATTTGACAACCTCTTGTTTGAACAAGTTTTTACGGAAGGTCAAACAGATCTCCAAATTACTTGATGATCAATGCAATTTTAGCAAAGCTCAAGTACCAAGTAATAGCAAGAAGCATTTTTTTTTTCAATGTTTGTAACAACAAAACATCCTAATTAGGATCTACAAAAAAGTAAAAATTGATTATTTTACTGATTTATTATCAATACAACTACAAATATTTACCTATAATAATAAATAGCATTTCTTTTATTAATTATTGTTGGAATGATCAAGGAGTAATATCGTAACGAATTTCAGGCTTGTTTCTATGAAAGTCCACTATTCTCAAGTATTATGCCTCTCTCCAGAGGGGACACTGTGCACAGTGACAACTAGGTAGAACACCGCCGGATCATTCAAACTACACGAAGTGTAATTTGAATAATGGCGTTATTCCTCAATAACCAAAGTCTTAGGGTGGCTATCCACTAGGGTGATTGGCAAGAAATGAGTGAATGAATGCAACGAGTATATACACTTCCAGCTCTTTTATAGGCGGCTTGCAGGAAGTTATTTGCATAAAGTATATAAAAGTAAAGGCACAGGAAGTAATTAGACGAATGAAAATACATATATAAATAGTAAACAAATCATGCAGTGAATACCGGTTAAACTTAATAGGCGCCAAGTGGCTAGAGGCGGAGTCCTACCTCCTATTGTCCAATCAAAAATCTCTACAGGGCTCCAAGACTACAGCTAGCTTGTGGTTATAATATTCGTCACTCCGAAAAAGGGAACTTCCTGTTCCTGCTCTAAAGTAGGATCCTAGATGGTTCCGAAGATCCACTACTATGGCGGCCATCTTTGACTGGCCCTGTGTCACCATACCGGATCGGTAGGGGTCAATACCGGCCCTGCAGGGGTCAATACCGGCCTTGCATACTGCGCTACCGGCACAGTAAGTCTTTCCACTGACACAGCATCTCTCCGATGGCTGTGGGTGGAGCTTTATAAAGTGCACTGGGGTGGAGATAGGAGTGGTAAACAACCAGTTTACTACTGCCATTCATCAACATCTACCACAATATAATAAAAGTTCAGTGTTCTTGGTGAGTGAACCGGTCAAGTTAAGTGAATTGGTTACATATGTCATAGATAATAATTATTAGATTGAGCATGTTGTCGAGTGAGTAATGAGAAATAATTCCAGACAAATCATCTCTGTGACATTTTTATTACTTACTACTACTAGCTCTCTTGACTACTAATCAACACATGCGATTAGTGTGCCTGTGTGACTTTGTTTGCCAGTCTAATGGTTGCAAGTATACACAGTATCTCAAACCTTCCTCAGATTGCAGGCTATTGGGATGATTAAGACAATGACCTCCATAATTGAAAAATGATAGACACAACGCAGCGTACATAACTAGTTCAGCGCATTACTACAATTATATGCCTTTGCTATAGCCGTAATTGATCGATGAAAGACCAAACAACTATGGATTCATTAGGATTCAAAAATTTTGGATTTGATTTGGATTGGGCTCGAACTCAAAGGGGACAAGGCGTGGTCCGAGGCGAACGAGTACCCGTTTCCATCACTGATTCACAGCCATGGCCGTGAGCAAATACTTGTTAATTTCATCACCATAAAAAAACATCATCCGTATTTTCTAAGTCTTGATCATAGCTGTAAGCACTCATAGGCACTGTGAGGTCGTAGTGCCTATTGTAAGTTGTTTGAGATCAGCAACTGTTTTACACTGAAATATGCAAAAAACAGACATTTACATGACAACACACTTATCACAATTTAATCATCATATGACGCTTCCTTCACTCAGCTTTCTGTAGCACTATGAACAGTTTTAAGTTTGAAAAAACACCAGCTGAAAACAGCAAAAAAATAGCTAACCTCAATTGATTTTACAATAGACCATATTACCATGTTAAGTGCTCAGAAAAATCATCAATGTCAAAAAAAGCAGCTGTCTTTTTGTACTATGGCGACATTAGCAATTAATTGCTCATTGCTATGGTTGTGAATGATGCCAAGGTAACTGAACACCACATATCAATCACAAATATTATTTTAAATGATTCAATGACCAAGAGTCTCAGGCACTTTCGGTGATAATTTTTTGATGATACACTGCAGAAGTTTGGTGTGACTGTATTGAGTCACAGCTAGTGTTAGCCATCAGAATTACCCTTTAGCACTAAAGAGGTTTGGTCTGACTCTAGTCTGTAGTGGATTTTCATAGCATACACTCCTGCGCACCTTATTATTATCAAGCCTAGCACCTTATACTAATGGCTAGGCACAAAAACGGTCATGTCAGTCAATACCGAACTGACCTACCCTGCATCCAAATGCAGTGCCGACCCTGTACAGGACTATACCTACCCTGTATAGGGCAATGCCGACCTCACTGGGTCTGCAGGAAATGAATCATCATAGCCTGAGGATCACAAAGTATCTTAAAAGACTCAGGAAGACGAATCCAGGATATAACTACCCCTAAACCGGAAGAGGAGAGGATACAAAGGCTGCAAAGGCGGGACAGGAAGTGGATAAGCCGTTGATTGGACAGTTACCTTATAACCCCTCCTACATTTGATGGCACCATATTTATCTTAGCCATGTGATTCGCTGTCTATTATTATAAGACTTTATATTGGTTGATTAAGTATTTTTATCTTGTGATTGGTTGTGACAAAGATCACTTCCTGTCACTTCCTGTGAGATGCCTATAAAAGGCAGAACACTTACTATTTATCTTCAGTTAGTATTAGTGTATTGTATTGTTTGTGCAACTTATACCTTTTGACTAAACTCGTATTTATTCTGGATGGATAAATGGCTAATTACTCGATAGCACTGAGTAATGTGTTTGAGCCGAGGGCTCTGTTCTGGTTGTAGAGTTGATACTCTATCTCGGTGGCATACCGACCCTGCTGTTGTCGCAGGTGAAATATAACAACTGGTGGCAGCAAGCTACCGACCTCAGCTAGTGGGTTTTCAGCCGCCAAAATCCACTACATTGGTGGCAGCAGTGGGATCTACTGCACACCCTACTCAGCTACGCTTACCCTGGCTCTGCTCTAAACAGAACCAGCAACCCCGATCCTGTATTCACTGTACAGGACGAAACGGACACTCCTGCGAAAGTCGTTGACTTCTTCCGACTGCAGCAGTGCTCCCCTACCACGTGAGCAATATAACTTTGCGAAAGGCGTTGACTCTCTTCCGCCTGCAACAGTTCTGCCACAGCAATCGACGTCGAGCCCAGACTCCGTCTTGTGAATTCACACACATCATATTTTGAGATTACACGGACACTCCTGCAGAAGTCATTGACTTCTTCCGACTGCAGCAGTGCTCCCCTACCACGTGAGCAATATAACTTTGCGAAAGGCGTTGACTCTCTTCCGCCTGCAAAAGTTCTGCCACAGCAATCGACGTCGAGCCTAGACTCCGTCTTGCGAATTCACACACATCATATTTGGAGATTACACGGACAATTTCTTGACAGACCGACCCTGCATACTCTTGGTACCGACCCTGCATCAGTCACTACCGACCCTGCACTGTCTATACCGACCCTGTATATTATCTATACAGGCCCTGCATCGTTCACTACTAACCCTGCGACCGCTAAGACCGGCGCAGCAACCTATTTTTCAGCCCCACTTGTAGACTATCGAGTTGATTATTCCTCTAGTCGTAGCAATGGCGCCAACAGAACGCGTAGCACAAGACAACCATCAGCTCTTATGGTTCAGTGTCTTTGACCACTGGTATAGTTGATCTTAGTTCAGTTCACTGTTAGACTAGAGTTGACTTGCTCCTCTATATTGCAGCAATGGCTGATCTACGAACTCGCAATGCTAGCATAGCACCTGCTGACAACTTAGAATTAAATGCCATGGATCGCTTGGTGCAAGCTTTGCAAGCTTTCATGCGACCAGGCAATGCTAATACGCATCCTAAGTTCAAGGCGCCTCGATACGAAGGTGAAGGCGACATTGAGTATTTTATCGCACGCTTCACTGAGGTGGCCAAAGTAAATGAGTGGACGGAACGAACTGCCATGCTGCACCTGCGTACATCTTTGAGGGGCAGTGCACTAGATTGTGGAAAGCCTCCACACGTCGAAGGGATATTCACAGCATTACGAGCACGCTTTGGTGTTACTCCCAGGGAGGCGATGTCAAAGCTGACTAACCTTCGTAGGTCCTACAAGACCTCGCTACAAGAGCACGCTTTTGAGGTGGAGCGTCTGATTCGTTTGGCATACGAAGACCTCCCACCTAGAACGGTGCAACGCATAACGCTGGACACTTTCAGCTCCACAATTGGTGACGCATACCTGCAGAGGCATCTCCTGGCTATGCAGCCAGCAGACCTGGCAGATGCAGTGAGAGCAGGCAATGAGTACCTGAAAATTGAGACTGCACACGATGAGCGCTCTACTCATGTGCAAGCGGTAGGAGACGAGACGGACTCAGAGGACGAGTACAGAGGCGTTGCCCCTCTGCTACCATCCGCTCCAGCTCCCCAGCTCACCAGTACAGCAAGATAGCAGTACGCCACCCAGCGCTGGAAGAATGGAGACCATTCAAGAAATGATGGAGACCATACAAACCTTAGCGCAGGAGATAAAGTCGCTAAAAGCGGTAGGAGACGAGACGGACTCAGAGGACGAGTACGGAGGCGTTGCCCCTCTGTCACCCTCCACTCCAGCTCCACCTAACTCACCTGCTCAGCAAGTCAGTAGCACTGAGCAGAACCCTCTCCAGTTGGTAATGGAGACCATACAAACCTTGGCGCAGGAGATAAAGCCGCTTAGAGAGAACCATTTTTCAACTGTTACACCTTCCGTAGAGACTACACCCATGCCGCCATGCTTGGGCTGTGGCAAAAGCGGGCACATGCTGGGAACTTGCCCCAGAACACAGCGGACTACCAAACCTGTCATCGTTCAACAGAACATTTGTGTGAGCGGACAACCACAGAGAGACAGTGTACGACTGTTACTAGCAGGGTATGATTTCGAGCCTGAAATCAAGCAATACAGCCTTTGTAGGGATGGATATCCCCCTACAACATCTTCATTGGCAGAGCAGGCCACTGGGAAAGCCCCCCAGACACTGGAAGATTCCATGTTGAGATCTTCCCCTACTATGAAGAATCTCACCCCGATGTTTTCCTGCATGATGCAGCAAAACCCATTCACAACCCAGGCTTGTGAAGAGAAGAGTGAATCCACTACTTCCAGCCCTCTGTCAGTTGTTGAGCGACAGAGTTCCCTCAGTACAGAAACAAGGGAGCCAATAACGGATGCTCTGGAACCACCGGCGAGTGGTGAGCATGTCCTCTCTCCATCATGTGACTGCCGCGTACGGACAACTCCATGTGATGCTGAAGTGGCAGAGATAAGTTAGAACGGTCTGACCACGACCCCTAAGCCAGGTACTCGTACTCCATTGACAGTGTTATCAATGGAAGAGTCAGGGATCCTACAACCTTCCCCCTGTAAACTGGCGGAGACCGACCCCCCTACACAGGCGCAAGAGGAGCCACTGCTGGATGTGCCAAGCAAGGAGTTGGCGGCAGAACCTCTAAGTATACCTGACGGAGAGCCTGGCAGCTCCAGAGAACCAATGACTGTGTGTCAGAACCTACCATCAGTTGGGCCTCTTTTCGCAGACCCAACAATAAAGATGGACTACACCCCTGGTATAGCAGCTACCAGCCTCCCAGACAGGAGAAGTTACCAGCACGGTGAAACTGGCCCTTCCCCCTTTCTGCAGCAGATGCTACCGCAGCACTCTGTGCAACGAAACCTGTTCTCAGGTTTCCCTATGACCCCGGAGGAAGTGCATCCGGAAAAGTCACTCCTCAGTTGGCAGCGATAGCCACCAATCCCTTTACGGGTGAAGGACTGCAGTGGTATCAGCACTGTCCGAATATGTTGTGGATCAAGAATCGCACACTTGGTGTGCAGACGGCCACACATCTTAGTATATATTTATTATTAAAGACATCCGTCATTAATGTCTTTAATAGCGAGAGGTGTGTAGTGGATTTTCATAGCATACACTCCTGCGCACCTTATTATTATCAAGCCTAGCACCTTATACTAATGGCTAGGCACAGAAACGGTCATGTCAGTCAATACCGAACCGACCTACCCTGCATCCAAATGCAGTGCCGACCCTGTATAGGACTATACCTACCCTGTATAAGGCAATGCCGACCTCACTGGGTCTGCAGGAAATGAATCATCATAGCCTGAGGATCACAAAGTATCGTAAAAGACCCAGGAAGACGAATCCAGGACATAACTACCCCTAAACCGGAAGAGGAGCGGATACAAAGACTGCAAAGGCGGGACAGGAAGTGGATAAGCCGTTGATTGGACAGTTACCTTATAACCCCTACTACATTTGATGGCACCATATTTATCTTAGCAATGTGATTTGCTGTCTATTATTATAAGATTTTATATTGGTTGATTAAGTATTATTATCTTGTGATTGTTTGTGACAAAGATCACTTCCTGTCACTTCCTGTGAGATGCCTATAAAAGGCAGAACACTTACTATTTATCTTCAGTTAGTATTAGTGTATTGTATTGTTTGTGTAACTTATACCTTTTGACTAAACTCGTATTTATTCTGGATGAATAAATGGCTAATTACTTGATAGCACTGAGTAATGTGTTTGAGCCGAGGGCTCTGTTCTGGTTGTAGAGTTGATGCTCTATCTCGGTGGCATACCGACCCTGCTGTTGTAGCAGGTGAAATATAACAACTGGTGGCAGCAAGCTACCGACCTCAGCTAGTGGGTTTTCAGCCCCCAAAATCCACTACAATACAACATGTAGTTGCTCTATTGTACAACCGGTACAAAGTTCATGGAGGAAAGAGAATTTAAAGGAAACTGAGCATGTTATTGGTTGCATCATGGGAAACACTTGACCTGAACATTGTGCAATCTATTGAAATGTGAGACAGCCAGTGATAGCTGTATCTAAATATTCAAACTATTCACACTATGGTATTGTAGTGGATTTCGGGAGACTGAGCAACTTCAACAGAGGAGTATCTCCAACTCCACAACTGTAACAGAGCCCACGGCTCAGACCTAATACTCAATTCTTTAGAGTAAAAGCCATTTTATTATTTCACAACACCAGTGTAAAACAATAGTGACAAAGTATCTTGCTGCTTGGTGAAATCACGAACAATATCCTGATACAAGTCCAAGGAGTGTAAGTAAATCACTGCGTTTTATAGGTAAGGATACAGGAAGTCATTGACCTAACTAGAGAGATAAAAACGACAATAAGCAGGGAGTAAATTTACGAATCAACAAACAAGTTATAATTAGCGAGGCATTAGATAAGCTAAAATATGGTTTAATAAATAAAGCGCCCAGAAGTGGAGGGAGGAACTTCCTGATCAATACTGCTGAGTCACCGCCCAGGAAATGATAGTGTAATATAGATAGAGTTTTTAGGCTGTTATAGCTTGGTATTCATGACATCTGGCAAACCTGATGATAGTTAGACCGCGGACTCAGGCTTCGGCATTTCTTGATACTTGTCTGGTCTCTCAGGCTAGATTTCTTCTTTTCTCCCTGACCCGGTATAGATTAGCTGCAGTGCCGGTAGTGATAGCTGCAAAGCAGGCAGGGTTGCCTGCAGGGCCGGGAGCAATAATATCTGCCTTTCATAAGATTTCTGGCTGTACCAGACTTCAAGGAAAGCATGCCTGACACTCTACAGTTGTCAGGGGGTCCTATACCCAGACAATGTGGTCATGAAAGTCCACTACAATGCCCAATCAACAAACTGATTATAATCAGCAAGGAATCAGATAGGTTATGATAAGGTTAAATCAATAAAGCGCCCAGAAGTAGGGGGCGTAGCTTTCAAAGCAATACTGCTGAGTCACAGCCCAAGAAGTGATGATACAATATAATTAGAGTTCTTAGGCTGTTATAACTTGGGAATCACGACTTCTGGCACTTCTGATGATGGTTATATCGCGGACTCAGGGTTCTGCATCTTTTGAGACTAGTCTAGTCTCTCAGGCTATGTTCCTTCTTTCCTCCCTGACCCGGTATAAATTGGCTGCAGGACTGATAGTGTTACTACAGGGCTGGTAGTGATAGTTGCAGGGCCGGTAGTGATAGTTGCAGGGCCGGTAGTGATAGCTGCAGGGACGGTAGAGTTAATACCTGCTTTCATAAGGTTTCTGGCGGTGCCAGACTCAAGGAAGGCATGCCTGACACTCTGCAGTTGTCAGGGGGAACTTAGTGCAGACAACATGGTCATAACAATCCACTACAGTATGCACAATGTTGATGTTGTGTTGGATTTACATGAAATTTGTGGCATGCACTCGCCATTTCCATTTTCTACACATTGTCTTCCCTCAACATCCCTCCAATCCTTCCACTCCCTCCAATACTCCCTCTGTTATCCGCAAAGGCCGAAAACCACCAGGATTTTTGCTCAGCAGTAGTTGTTCTAGTTAGATTGTAATAGAATGCCACAATTCATGACAATCTTTATGCAGACTAGCAACAGGGCCTTTATTTTATTAGCTCAATAGAAAATATCTCTACTAATCGGTTGAAATAACAAGTTAATTTTAAGGGCAATTATGATGAACACTGCTGTAATATTTTGTAAATGGAAGTTTTGAGCTTTATTTTTGTTTTCCAATATCTACTAGTTGGAAGTAGTGGCTTTAAAACAAACATGATGTTTGACCAAAAGGTTATAAGGAATCAGATCAATATGAAATAAAAAGCCAGCAAATAAAGCAGGTTGGATGGTTGCCTCAGAAATTTCCTTAAAATCCTTTAGCACTCCCATAGGATACACAAAAAAACAGTTATTGTTGCACTTTTCACAAGTCACATAGATGCAGATGACACCAACACTAGCTTGACACTATGAAATCCACAATAAACTTCTTACCTCAAATGTTATGAGAATAAACAGCTGGTACATAGCCTCCACTACCTAATAGTTGTCACGCATTTTGGTGAAAAACAGTTCCATGGCAGACACATCTAATTTGTGAAACACCCCTTCACAATGAAAGTCATGCAGCTAGTAGCTGTACAAGTAACTGTTTGTGTGTTGTTTAGCCATGCCTTCTATTTGAAAGGATCGTTAAATCAAGAATTAGATATAATGAAGGACCGGGTGAGAGTTGTCTACAGATTGCTAGAAGCTGAATGTCACCTGTACAAGATTAGGAGAGAAATGTCTCTGACAAACCATCCATTACATCTAGAGGTGCAGGAGCTCTTGTATCAAAGATTGCTCAGGGAGCTGATTGAATGGAGAGAAAATAAAAAAGTGGAAGAGATAACCATTGCACTTACAACAACAGCTGCGAGTGTGTCCACGACAACCGCTCCACAACCACAGGAATGTCAGGAAGCTGTCAACTATACAGAATCATGGAGAAGAGACTACAACGGATCTGGTATCAGACCAATTCGTGGCTAGGGTATGCCTGTGATTTTTATAAAGACAGGCAATGGTTTAGATTCACAGGAGACGCTGGAAGTAGAAAGCTTGACAAATTTCAAAAAATTCAGAACTGTGGTACAGTTGTGGTAGATTTTGGTGAAGGCTCACAAGAAACTGGTTGTTTACTTCACCCCTTGAGATTCGTGGGTTAAACTTCCACCCGCAGCCTTTGGTAGACTGCTGTACAGGTGGGAAATTATACTGTGCCGGTGGCGCAGTATGCAGGGCAGGTATTGACCCTTACAAGGCCGGTATTGACCTCTTATTGACCCGGAATAGCTATACTGGGCCGGCACAGGATGGCCGCCATAGAGGAAGATCCTCAAACTTATCTAGGAACTTAGCCAAGGGCGAGAACCGGAGGTACCCTAACCCAGATTACCAGATGAGTGGACCATAAGTTGGATATAGCCGTGCAGAGTATATGATTGGCCAATAGAGACAGGACTTCGCCCTTTAGCCACTTGGCGCCTTTTACCTTTAAATATATACCTTACCTTATTCGCTGTTTATTTATATAACTCTTTGTATTGGCTCAATGACTTACTGTGCTATTGCTCTTATATATTATATGCAAATGATTTCCTGTGAGTTCACTTATGAAAGGACTGACTCTGCCCTTGTTCATCGCATTCATTCACTCATGTTTGCCAATCACCCTAGTGGATTGCCACCCTAGGACTTTGATTATTGAGGAGTAAACCCAATATTCAAGCGACACACTGCGTAGTTTGTTTGAGCCGAGGGCTCTGCCTATGCTGAATGATCTGGCAGTGTTTCACGAAGTTGTCACTGTCAAGCAGCACAGTGTCCCCTCTGGAGAGAGGCATAATACTTGAGAAAAGTGGATTTTTGTAAAAACAAGACCAAAATCCAGTACACAGTGTATCCTTTCTGGACAGAAGCCGAGATGCCTAAAGTAGTAGAAATAGAGCATACAGCAGATGTGTATGGCGTAGATGGAAGTTGCTGCAAGTATGATATGAGACGTGTTAAAGTGATGAGATGCTCCTCTGACACAAAACATGATTTCATCTACAAAAAAACTAGTTATTACACATAAGTTGTTTTCATGCATTTTGTTGAATGACATAAATTACGAGTAATTAACAAAATACCCACAAATGGCATTCTACTATTTAGATATTAATAAATACAACACAACAGCACATTCAAAAATTGTATTATGTGACACTCTCACTAACAAGTTATGTAAGACACAGTTAAATCCACTAGTGAAATAAAAGGTAATCATCTAGTAGTAAACCCCAAGCAATAGTAATTTTGAGTTTGAAATCGTAACTTGTTAGCAAAATTGACTACGAACTGTGATACAGTGAAATTAGTATCAACACAATCAATATCAAATCTATTGCCTAACTTATTCTCTCTCTTGAAGTTTTAAGATGTAAAAAGGGTCATGACACACAGCATGAACAAAAAATTATGGTTGTGAAAATGTATTCGTGTTGTAAACTAAATATGTAAAATATTGTATAGTTTTTCCTTTCCTCTATGAACATGAGTAAGTCTTGACCACTGCCAAAACAACTAACAACTGACTCACAGAGTCCTGGCTGTTCTGCAATTACTACTGAGTTAGCCAACTGAACGATGTTCACTGTAAATCAGTCAAGTTCCCTTAACTTGACAACTTCTGCTCTGCCATTGCAACCAAGTTTTTTTCAAGCCCAAGTGCAAATAAAGTTGGCATTGTTACATCAAAAATAGGTAATATCAAACCCACTACCACAAGCCATATAAACAACCTAAATATATAAAGCTGTTTAATAAACCATAGAGAAACCTTCGAAACATCACGGCATGTCTCAATTTTATCAATAAAGCACAAGAAACAAACACCCCATTACTAGACAAAAATTATAAATGATTAACGAGTATAATATTTACAAACATAATGTACAAACATGCACAACCATCTCATACAAATTAAAGTTTATATCAAAGGGCCATGTTCATAATATAACGTATACCGTGAATATACATTATTTTATGAAGTTTTGACTCATTGCGTAGGAAAATACTTGAATGCACTTAATGGCTGGTCACTTTCAGACAGTCGATTGGCACCTAGCTATTGATGCACCCAAGTAGCAGCGATCCACGGAATTGAGCAAAAAGAAGCCAACTCAGTTGAGATTCCATAACTATTATGGACAAGTTAGGGTGCTTTGGAACATTGGATACCCTTTGAACTGGAAGTGAATGTGGCCAGGAGTGGCCGTACATTTTTGTTAGTCCCAAACAGGTCGTAAAAAGCATTGAAGGCTGCATTTCTTCCACTTACTGCCAAACTCGACCTTATTGTAAGCTTAATGGGTGTTGTTACTCTTTCACTTCGAACACAACTGTTTTCGATATGGTCACTGCAAGATCTCTTGGACAACATGATTTGCTACCAGGTGGGGAGGATAACTTCCACTGAGTTGAGCAATTCAACCAAATACCTTTTCTCTCCCTCTACGCTCAGACAATCAAATTGAGATCTAACGGTTTACTCAAATGGTACTTTTATTCATAGGAGAGTTCCTATAACTTGTCTAGTAAAAGAAAGGTATCTAGGAGACCAGGTATTTTGTTCAGGGTATAATCAACAGTTCAATACAGAGTGGAGTTCCTTATGATGTATATTGAGAAGGATTCGCCGCTGACATTTACCAATCACTGATAGTGAGTGAGATAGTTAGATAGCTAGTAGATCACTCAGCGTTGAAACCAATATCCGAGTCAGATCCTATCACCAAATAGCTCTGTGAAAAGTCGTGTCCGCTCTGCTATCAGATTTCCACAATACAACTAGGTAATGCAAACTGCCAGACCAACAAGGTTCTAGTTTAAGTATAAAGTAAATGTATTTGCCTATACAGCTAAATGTACAAACAACTGCCAACACAACTTTACAACTTGAGCTCACAAACGGTTCTGATGATCACAGAAATGAGAGCTATATTTATTTTAAGGTGCTGAAATATGCAAATGAGCTGTTCAAAAATGCAATAAAATCATTGGATAAAAGCAAACGAGCTGAATAGTGATTAACGCTACAGGAAATTCAAATAAGCAGTCGTAGTAATACCTAGCTAACTATTTACGAATGGCTATCACTGATTGGCTGTAGTACTCAACGGAGGATTAGAAGTTCCTTCTATTTCTATAAACATTTGGCACACCCTGCTGGTAGCACAAAAATTGGCTGGTACCTCTAGCCAGTAGTTCAATCAGCTGACTTACCAGTTAGTAGTGCAAGCATTTATCGGCTGACAACTGGCTGCATATGCATGCAGTGTACGCTAAATAATTGCTATTTCCGCTGCCAGATAGAGGTCACCCTGTGAAAATCTGCTACAATATGCTGATGTGACGCAACCAGCATGAACGAATATACTTCTACTAGATCATCATGGTTTATGGTTGCACTTTTATCACAATAACATTTTCTGCTTTAAACTCTCAGGGCAGAGCAAGAGAGAAAGTTTACTTTTTGTGAAAAAATAGTTAGTGTACAGAAATGTGAAAAGGAAATTGGGGTTGTGATAGTATCTCCGTAAAACAAGTAGAATTCTAGATTTAAAAAACAATTTGTCTTGCCAATTTACTACAATACATACTTGCAAATAAAAGCTAGTTATTGAAACCAACTTTTAAAAATGACATCTCTTGACTTTTTAGGTATAAAATCCAACGCTCATAAATAGCATTGTATACATTCACAACCACGACAACCATAGGTTGAAAGGAAAAAATAGAGTGTATGAACTTTGTTTATGCCAAATTGTTTTATCATTTTGTAAGAAATTTGTATGTTGGAACACTTTCTGTGACTACAACACTAGTACTACACTTCCTGTACACACTCCTCCTTCGCACCTCCTGTATATTGTAATGGATTCCGGTCTGGTTACCATGAACATCCACTAAGCTCGAGTATTATACCTTTCCCCAGAGGGGACACTGTACTGCTCGACAGTGACGACTGTGTATCAGGCAAACGAATTACCCGTTATAGTAAGAGCCCATGGCTCACACAAACAATACAGTGTATTGCTTGTATAATGGCTGTATTCTCATAAAACAAAGTCGTAAAGGGTAATTATTCCTCTACGGTACTTGTGGCAAGACACGAGAATGAATGCAATGATTGTGGCAAAAGTCTCTCCTTTTATAGGAAGACTCATAGGAAGTAATTAGCATAACTTGTATAACAGTGAGAGCACAGGAAGTAATTAAGCCAATACATGTGCACATATAAATAATCAACCAATCATGCAGTGAATATGGATTAAATAGATAAGCGGCTAAGGGCGGAGACCTGTCTCCCATTGTCCAATCAGAGGGCCCTACAAGGTCTCAAGGTTCTGGATAGCTTGTGGTCCTGGTTACTGCGGATGTTAAGGTAAGTAGCTTCGGTTCCTGGCTTGGTGTCAAATCCTATCTGGTTTCGGGAGCTCTCAACTATGGCAGCCATCTTTGACCGGCCCTGAGTCATCATACCAGCCCTGTAGAGGTCACTACCGGCCCTGTACAGGTCACTACCAGCCCTGTACACTGTGCTACCAGCATAGTACAGCTTTGCCACCTCCACAGCATCTTAATGATGGCTGTAGGTGGATTGCTAGCGATCTGCGCTGGGATATGGCTCAGCAAACTCCCGGTTTACTATGAATGTTCACCAAAATCTACCACATTATCCCTCAAACCCATGAAAACTGATCAAGTTTGGCTCTAGTGAGCTAGAACTACTTTTTAGCCTAGAGTTAATATCTTTAGACAAGCTAAAAAAATATAGTAGAGAAGATTAGAGATCTCTACTATATTTGAGGGGGGGGGGGGGATTTATTGTACTATCTCCAAAACATTTGACACATCTTCAAGTCTTTTTTTAGGTTACTACATCACCTTCCAACCAACTTCAACCTGGAGCTAGTTTTCTCACATAAGCCTAGTAGGTGTAGTTGAGAAGTTTGGAGTTGTCGGTTACTAGAGTGGCATGTTACCTTACACCCCTCTCTCAACATGTTTTAATAAAGCCTTCATCCTCTCTTACATTCATAACCCAACCGCCATCACTTTCTAGTAAAAGAAGTGAGGGCAGAAGGAAGAGCGAAACGTAAAAAGAATAATTGCTCTCCTGTTCCGGTATAAAATAAGTCCCACTTCGGATAATGAACTTCTGGTAATAATCTTAATTGATTGAAAATTTTGAAATTCACCATTAAAACTTGAAAATATCTGCTGCTCAAAGAATCCAGAAATTTTGTCAAAGCTGAATTTGAAGCATGTAATGATTTTGTGAGTTGTTCCACAAAAACTATAGATAACCTTGAAGAAAAAGTAATCTGATTGGTTGAGAGATAAGCGGATGCTTTAGAAAATAAACACATGCCCAGAGTTGGGAATCACTGGTTTCTAAACTAGGGATAAATTCGCTTTCGCAAACCGGAGAATAGGGATTTCTGCTGGTGCTTGTGCCAAGTTATATAAAACTGGAGACTACCAGCATTTCCACTGATGAAATCGCTGATAAAATTTTCCAGCTTCTGGATAACTTTGCACATATCCTTATAACAATAATGGCTTACATAAACTTTGAACTATATATTTTATCAAATTATTTGACAAAATGAAAACTGCTAAAACTTAAATGAGACTTGAAATACTTGTTTCCTTGCCTGCTTCTTCTGCTTCTGCCATGATGCTTATTCTAGCCTCCTTGTCAAATTTATCAGAAATAGTTTTTGTAATTAATTGTAATTATTAATTCACAGGCAAGTCTGGCAAAAATAGCCTGAAAATTTTTCATTTACCAGAGTTCATCAAAATCAGGTAAGTTTATAGTTATTCAAAAACTGATATCGAGATTTGGTAATTGAAGCAACATGACGTAGTTAATGGGTAGTTACATCACATAGAAATGCCTGCAAGACAAGTCTGTCAATTCTTGGCATCCATGCAACAATTTTAACCTTTTGATCATGAACCAAACTTGCTGTATTATAAGTAGTAGGGAGAAACCAGCGATTTGTTTAGTAATTACCAGTACTGTGCAGGATTTTCTGGTAACGCGCCCAGTTACCTCGGTAGCACACCTGCACTTCCCTAGGAAGTCAGAGTTGTCTGCTCGCTGTAGTCAGCACTACTGTCAGGCCGTCAGTATCACTGCCTATGCTTCAGCATGTCTGCTGAAGTAGGCTGGATAGGCAACGCCTGCCAGGTAGGCTCCGTCTGTCTGCCACTCCTTAGGCAACTTAAGGCTTTCGGACCAAGGGTCGTTAAAGCAGTTGTCTCTTGGAGTGGTAGAGCTGTCCAGTCTTTTGTGTAGTCTTTGATAAGTTCAAGATAATCTTGAGAGAGTGTATACTGGCTTTTATTCTTACGAACAAAGAGTCAGCTGTGCATCCAAGGTAACACTGATTATTGTGGAGCCTAGCTGCTCTATTTATATAAAAACGTTACATAACTCACTTTGTATAGGGCTAGCCTTACTACAGTATGTGATAAAGGATGGCTAACAAAGAGTGCCTTAAATGTATATGAAAATAGCCTCAGTGGTATGAGCTGAGCTGAACAAAGAAAGTTTATAATACTTTAGTCATGTACACAGTTTTAATATACTCGTTGCCATGTTGACAGGTTGCCAGGAAGCTGCGCCATTTTTCCTGTACACAACCCCCTCCATTGGTCGACGTCGGGGACCAATACAAGACGTACAGGGGGAGATGACTGTGACCTGTCTATATATTGTCAGCAAGCAAAATGTATCTATCTGTTTACTAGAATAAAATATAAAATATAAGAGTAGATAATGTGGTTAGATAGAACTAGGTATGCATAGAACTACTAATGGGTAACTGACATATGTAAACTGTCTATATGCAGGTAAGTGCCAAGGTAAGTGGCTAGCGTTAATTTCGCTTTAGTTCGTCCTCTATCTCTCTGATCTGCCGCTTTACCTCTTGTGTCCGCTGTAGGAGCTTGTAAGCCTCCGTCGTCAGCGTGTCCAGTTCAACCCTCTTTCTCTTTAGCCTCTGCTCCTCCTCTTGCCTACGTTGTTGGTGGTGGTAGGTTCTTTTAGGGATTTTGGTGTATGTTATTGTTGACTTGAGGGTTAGAGGGGAGACCTCTTTTCGGCGCTTTGCATTGGGCTCCTGGTATGTCACCTGTCTGTGTCCCTTGCTCCTTAGGTCTTCCGACCTGTCCAGGCTGGTATGCTGCCTGTGCTTTCTGCTTGCAACTGCTTCCTCCCATCTCCGTGGGGGTGCTGACAGCGTTGACTTGGACACTGTCTTGTCTTTGCTTTGGCTAGTGGTGCTGTGTTTGGTTGGCTTGTCAGGGCTACTCACCCGTAGAGGCTCTCCTAGTTGCTGCATCGTGTCTTGCTTTCGCTTGACAGGGATGGAGGCTGTGGCACCACTCTTTAGTATTGGCTGTGGCCGCCCAAATGGAGGTGGGTTTGGCCACGTCATGAAACGTGCGAAGTCTGCATATGAGTCTGTGTCGACTTCAAAGAGGGGTGCGGCCCGTCCTCCATGCGCTACTGCCTTGTTTTGCTTAGTGACATGTCGTCTTGCTGCATCCCTCGAACTGGACTTCTTGCCGCAGGTACAGAAATAGAAGGAGTAATGCTGATGAGCGTGGTACATAACTCTCTTGCGAGCGTTAGTGTACCCACACTCCATGCATTGTTTGCGTAACGATGTTATTTAGCGTTGTCAGCGTCTGAGCTGATAGCCAGGCGGTTTTCACCAATGCCTCATTGTTTAGCTGCAGTTCGGCCTCCAACTTTTCCTTCTCTGGTGTTGTTTCCATGTGCTTGTCATCTGCAATAAATATTTTATTTATTCGCACTGGCTCTTGGTACATTTCTCTCTTTCGTAGCATCTCTTCCTTAGTAGGCACTCTGTTTGCACAGAGTGGTTGCCGCTTTTCTAGCTCGCTAGCAACCTCCATCAAAAATTGCTCACCTATCACTTGCTCTTCTGCTGCTGGATCCTCGGTGATGGAGAGCTCTGCTTGGCTTTCTTGTTGTTCCTTCATGGTCTCTAAAGCTGTCTTTGCGATGCTGAGTAATTGTTCTGTGGAGAGAGCAGGTAGTGTGTGTATCTCAGGCAAAAGCGTGGTTACAACTGGCAGCACCTTGCCTCGTTTGGGGGAAAGTTGCCGCTCCGTGGTCCAATCGCTTGTGTGATTGGAGCTCCCTTCTGGTACGTCACTTGGCCACGTGACTCTTTCTTGTGTTTGTACGTCGGGCCCTGTGTGCGGTTGATCGTACCCTGGGGGCGCTTTACTAACCATAGAGTGCTCGCCGCTGGCTCTAGCAATAGAGCTGCCTGCGGTGTTGTCCTCTCTCTCAAACTGCTTTCTCGATCGACATGATGTTTCGTCGTCTGGGGTAAGTTTATAGTTATTTCTCTTTCTGGTTTGGCTTGCCATTTGTTTCCAATAGATTTTTGCCTCTGCCAGCGAATTTGGTATTCTTTCGCCTCCAGAACACTGTTTTAACTCCAGTATTAAATCTCCTGGAGTGTTACTGTGTTCAGAGGGTAGGGAATATTTATTCATCGTGGCTGGTTGTTGTTGAAAACAACCATGATTATCGAACTCGCTGTTGGCCATCGAGTAGCACTGATAATCAGCTAGCTTTGAGGGTGGTCTAGTGGTTCTCCTAGGCCTACCTGTTAAGGCTGGCTCTGCACTAGTAGCTTGCTCCTCGGCCCTTTTGACGTGTTCAATAGGTGGTTCAGTTAGTGGTGGCTCGATGGGAGTTGGAGTGGGTGGTAGGCTAGGCTCGCTGGTGTCTGGCAAGGCTGGCCACTCCCTGTCCCTCTCCCATTGCTCCTGTCTACTCAGTCTTGGCTGTACCGCTGGGACTGTCTCCCAGCCCCTGTCTGTTGGTCTCTGAGGCTCGGCTGGTCTTGTTGCCTGCTCCAGGAGTGCTGGCAACTGACTTAGCTGGCGCTCCAGGACTTGCAGGTTTGGCTGGACTATGTCCCCTCTTTCAGGCATACTTCTTGGCTCAGGTGGGTGTATGGCTGGCTCTGGTGGCTGGCGTATATCCGGCATGTGTGGACGCCCTCTCCTTCGAGTTGCCCCCTTCATGTTAGGGCGGAGGGCGGCCAGGTGCCCTCCCGGCCGGCTCAAGGCACGGACGGTATTCTTTTAGCCGCCGCTCGTTCTGAGTTGTTACCTGCCCGTCCTTCTCTATCTGGTACGTATGATTCGAGTATGCCTCCACTATCCGGTATGGCCCCACGAAGCTGGGTTGGAGCTTAGGGTTACAGCCCTTCACTCGCCGCTTGTTCTCTACGACCACTAGGTCGTCTGGGGCGAACAGTAGGGGCTCCTCGGTATCCTCTTGCCGGATCTTGGCTTGCTGTTCTCTTAACAGTTCGTGTGCCACCTTGAGGTCCTCTTGCATCTGCAGGGCGTACTCTGTTACCAACTGGTTATCCAGGGGTGCGGGCCTACCGTCCAGCTGGTCGGGTAGCCTTACTTCCCTGCCCAACATAAGATAGTTGGGGGTCTCTCCAGTGGCGGAGTGTGGGGTGCCGCGAAAGGCCCTCATCACCTGGGGCAGCAGCAGGTCCCACTCCTCCTGTCCACGCTTTAGCAGGAGCGTCCTCAGTGAGTCCCCCAGCATCCGGTTCTGCCTCTCCACTACCCCGTTACCTTGTGGGTGATACGGAGTGGTGCGGGTTTTCTGTACGTTCCATAGGGCACACAGTTCGGCCATCAGTCTGGATTCGAACTGCGCCCCTTGGTCGGTGTGGAGCTCTTCAGGCAGGCCCCAGTAACAGAACACCCTTTCATCTAGAGTGGTAGCGACCGTGGGTGCTGTGGCGTCTGGGATGGCGATGGCGTCTTGCCACCTGGTAAAGTGGTCCGACAACACCAAGATCCATTTGTTTTTTCGCCGGGTCTCTGGGAGAGGTTCCACCAGGTCTACGGCTACCTTCTGAAAAGGCCTGCCGGCAAACAATCGTTGCCTCTGCTGGGTAGGCTGAATTCCTCCCTTCTTTGCTACCTGGCAGACCTCGCAGGACTTGACAAGCTGCCTCACTTCTGCCGACATCCCTGGCCAGTACCAGTTGAGCTGTATCCGGCTTTTGGTACGGTTTATGCCAGCGTGGCTTAACCCATGTGTGTCCCATACTATCTGTCGGCGCCGAGAGGCCGGGCAGACCACACACTGCTGGGTTTGGCCTTTAGGGGCCACCTGCATGGTCAAGGTGCCATCAGGCTGTATTGCCAAAGCCTCCCTGCGGCCGTACAAAGCTCGCAGCTCTTTGCTGCCTTCTTCCAGCTCTCTCTTGGTCACCGGCCGGCCGCCTCTAACTTTCTCGTACATCCTGGCAACTGGATTCTGCCCTGTACGTTGCTGTTCCACCAGCTCCATGCTGGTGACTACACACAGCCCTGAGGGGTCGGCCTCAGTCTCTTGGCTTTCTTGCGGCACCGGTGTGGCTGGTTGCGGTCCTGGTAGCACGTCTTCCGAGATAGGAGGCCTCGCTAACTGGAGTTCTGATCCAGGGGCACTGGCAAGTTCAGCATGGGTCGGCCCACCGTCGCGCTGCTCTATGGCACTGCACTGTCGGCAGTCCATACAAGGCTCACGCCTGCTTAACCCATCCGCATTCCCATGCTGTTTGCCAGCCCTGTGCTCGAGTTTGTATACAAACTCGGCGAGAATCTCCAGCCACCTCGCTATCTGGTTTGACGGCTCCTTCCGTCGGCATAGCCACCTCAAGGATGCGTGATCGGTGCGGAGCTTAAACTGTCGGCCATAAAGGTACGGCCTAAAGTGCTTGACTGCCTTAACGACAGCCAGAAGCTCGCGTCGGGTCACGCAGTAGTTCCTTTTGGCGGGTGCCAGGGTTTTGCTGTAGTAAGCAATGACCCTCTCCTGACCGTCATGTACCTGCGACAGGACTGCCCCTATTCCTACGGCACTGGCGTCCGTATCCAGGATATAGGTCTTGGCTGGGTCAGGGTAGCCTAGTACTGGCGCTTGGGCGAGTCCCTGCTTGAGTTGCTCAAAGGCAGCCTGCTCTTCCTTTTCCCATTTCCATGGGGTGTCCTTGCTGGTTAGGACAGTCAGGGGCTTTGCAGTAGTGGCGTACCCAGGCAGATACTGCCTGTAGTATCCTGCTGTGCCGAGGAAGGCTTGCAGTCCTTTGATGTCTCTAGGGGGTGTCCATTCGGCTACGGCCCGCACCTTTTCAGGGTCAGTGGCTACGCCCTCCGCACTCACTACATGCCCCAGGTACTTGACCCGTTGTTGCAGCAGTTCGCACTTGGACGGCTTGACCTTAAGGTTGGCCTGTTGCAGCCTACTCAACACCTCTCCTGGTTGTTGCAGGTGTGTCTCAAAGTCAGGGGCGATGACTATCACATCGTCCAGATAGAGCAGCAGCGTTTTCCAGTGCAGCCCTTGCAGCACACGTTCCATCAAACGCTGAAACGTGGCGGGGGCTGAGGTCAACCCAAAGGGCAGCACCTTCCAACGCCACAGTCCACTCCTGGTGATGAAGGCCGACTTCTCCTTGGCGTCTGCATCCAAAGGGACTTGCAAATAACCACTGGTCAAGTCCAGAGTGCTAAAGAACTTGCTGCCGGCCAGGGCGTCGAGGGACTCATCTATCCTGGGTATAGGATAGGCGTCCTGCCTGGTGACATCGTTCAGCCTCCGGTAGTCAATGCAGAACCGCCACGTCTGATCTTTCTTTCGCACCAGTACTACAGGGGAGCTCCATGCGCCGTCTGCGGGCTCAATCAACCCCTTTTCCAGCAGGTCTTTCACTTGCCGCTCGGCCTCCGCCTCCTTTTCAGGCCCAAGCCTGTGTGGGGGCAACCGAACCGGCCTGGTGCCTTCAGCAACGGGAATCGAGTGCTCTACAAGATCAGTACGGCCAATATCTCCGCTATCTCTGCTGAATACGGCCTCGTACTTCTTGAGCAATCCCTTTAACAACTTCCTCTGTTGCTCGTCTCTGCACCCTGTGCACGCCTGCTCGTACAGTTCAACCAGGTAGGCAGGCACCGCTGAACTCGCTGACCCTACGTCAGCCTGACTCCCAGATGTGGTCTGCTGTACCTCATCGGCCTCTACTCCCGTGAATGTCCCGATAACCTTGCCAGCGGGTAGGCATATCGCATTCGGAGTAGGGTTGAGGCATCAGACCAGCACTCGTCCTTGCTCATCTGGAGAGTTGATGCTTGTAGCCAAGGGTAGGTCTCCTGTCAGACTCTGGATTACACCCTGTGGACAGTAGCTCTGTGCGGCTAGATGGCACGGAATAGTAGCCTCTGTCTGTGGGGGAATCTCTGTATTCCGAAGCACCTGGACCTTAGAGACTAGTGCCCTGCGATAACGGTCAGTGCATACCAGTTCCTTGTCCTGCATGACCAGCACTGGCTGGTCAAAACCCATGTGGCACTTCTGATTGGCCAAGAACGGCATCCCGAGGATCACGTCTTCGCTAATCTGGGTGACGACGAACGTCTCGGTGTACGCCACAGACCGTACTCGCCCTGAGACACTGAGTAGACCGTAGAATGGGAGTTTAGTCCCATCTGCCATTAAACCATGGGAGTCATATTCTTGCAGTGTGGCTTTCCGTCTTTCTGGTAACTTGTCGTACACACTCTTGGATAGTAGATTGGTGTTACAACCAGTATCTATCAGGTACGTCACTGTCTTTCCCTCTACCTTGCCTGGTAGGTAGTAACTGGACTTGTAGGGCCGCGCCATCTGTCCCACACACGAGGCCAGGGGTGTAGTCTCCGTAGGCAGTTCGGGCAGCACTGGGGGCTCTCTCCTGTGTGGAACAGGAGTCTGCACCTCTTTGCGCCACTGCTTCCGCGGTCTCTCTCTCCCGGTGTGTGTCTTGGTAGGTGGTGGCCGTAGCTCCTCACCGTCTGATGAGTCATCGTCCAGGGCAGACAGGTGGGTAAACCTGTTTTGTGTCTGCACCGACACTGGCTGTGGTATGGGTGGGTGATAGGCTGGACGCCTAACTTCCCGCCACCCATCCTGGGTCTGTCTCTCAGACCCTGCTGTCGGTTTGTTTCTGGGTGCCCTTTTGCAGCCATTAGGTCTCCCTACTGCTGCGGGCTGGCGGCGTTTCCCTGGTGGTTGGACCAGGAACTCTCTTGACACTCTCTCTGAGTGTGCCCTAGCCTCTGGCACTTCCAACACTTGACTACCCTTTTGGGCGGTGGGATGGGTGTACTGTCTGGCTGGGTGGTCTTGAGGGTGGCCACTTGCTTGGTCAGTTCGCTGAGTGCTTTGGCTAAGGTTTCTAGGTGGGCTTCTACCCCAGGGGTCGTCCTCTTGACCTCTACCTGTCTGCACTCTTCCTCTCTCTGCTCTGTCCCGACACTTCGAACCTTAGGGCCCATATATGTTGGCTGGATCTGCAGGTATTCGTTACCTGCCTTTACTGCCGCCTCCAAGGAGGTTGGCTGTATGGCTAGGAGATGCCTTTGTAGGTAGGCGTTCCCCAACGTGTTCTGGAAATGTTCCAGGGCATACTCATTCCTCATGGCTCGAGGGGAGTCCTCGTGGGCGGCCTCTACCAGCGCTTCGATGGCTAGAGCGTGCTCTCTAAGAGTGTGGCTGGGTTCCTTACGATACCCTGACAGCCTGGCTCTGGCCTCTCGGCGAGTTAGCCCGAAGCTGGCTTTTAGAGAATCCATTATTGCCCAGAGCGTTTCTCCACGTCCACATTGCTGCGCCTTCCCCTGTAGTGATTGCCTCAAGTAAATGATGGCTGTGGCCGGCGCCCAATCATTGGCTTCCGACACCTCCTGAAACCTCTGGAGGAAGTACTGGATGTCTCCAGTACCATCGCATGTCGGGGCTTTAAAAGGGGTCGCCCGTGGGGGGCATCTGTTATCTTTTCCATGATGTTAGCCAACTGTCCCATGATCCTCGTGGCAGGGTCTCTGTCCATACTCATGGCTCGTCTGCTAGTCATGGTAGTCGTCCTACTCTGTCTTTGTTCTAGGGGTTCTTTTCCAGGGGATTCGCAGATCCCACTGCTGCCACCAGTGTGCAGGATTTTCTGGTAACGCGCCCAGTTACCACGGTAGCACACCTGCACTTCCCTAGGAAGTCAGAGTTGTCTGCTCGCTGTAGTCAGCACTACTGTCAGGCCGTCAGTATCACTGCCTATGCTTCAGCATGTCTGCTGAAGTAGGCTGGATAGGCAACGCCTGCCAGGTAGGCTCCGTCTGTCTGCCACTCCTTAGGCAACTTAAGGCTTTCGGACCAAGGGTCGTTAAAGCAGTTGTCTCTTGGAGTGGTAGAGCTGTCCAGTCTTTTGTGTAGTCTTTGATAAGTTCAAGATAATCTTGAGAGAGTTTATACTGGCTTTTATTCTTACGAACAAAGAGTCAGCTGAGCATCCAAGGTAACACTGATTATTGTGGAGCCCAGCTGCTCTATTTATATAAAAACGTTACATAACTCCCTTTGTATAGGGCTAGCCTTACTACAGTATGTGATAAAGGATGGCTAACAAAGAGTGCCTTAAATGTATATGAAAATAGCCTCAGTGGTATGAGCTGAGCTGAACAAAGAAAGTTTATAATACTTTATCATGTACACAGTTTTAATATACTCGTTGCCATGTTGACAGGTTGCCAGGAAGCTGCGCCATTTTTCCTGTACAGTACTTTAGCAATTATGCTATTAACTAGAAATAAATCAAACTAGATACAGTTTTTTTCTTTATAGAGAAAATTAAGCCGTACAGATATGCGGTCTGATGAAAAAAGTTTGTCCAACTTTGACAAACGGCTCGAAAGTTATTGAGCAAAATGCATTTGTGAGGAGTTTCCCTCTCAGTAGCCGATTGAAAAGGCAACTCTTTGAGTCATCTGTAAGCCTGATTCACATACATTTGTAAGTGCTCGCAAGCCAGCGCTGAGTGTCATACGACTGGACTGCATGCGACAGATGTTCACATGAATTATGATCGCAAAAACTATAATCACTCTCTTGACTGGGAAGTAATAAAATCCTGAAGCCTGCCTTCACTGACCAACGATTGTATTTACTAAAAAAATTATAGTTGTTGAAAGAAACTTATCAATTTATGAATTTTAATTTTATTATATTATTACTCATGCTGTTATTAAATATTGTTTTATAACTTTCAATTTAGTTTATAAACATTGTCTAATGGCTTATTATTGTGTTTTTTTACCATCTCCTTCATATATAATCTTTGAATCTCAATTTATAATAAGGTAATTATTATGCTATTATAAAAAATTTTACATTTAAATCAACTATCATAATATTGTAGTGGATTTTGGGGGGCCGACAAAACGTCCACCAACAACGCCTCACTCTAGAGGTCAACTTCCAACAGAGGAGTATGCCAGCTCCACAACTGTTCCCTGAGCCCACGGCTCAAACGTACAACTCAATGACTTGTTGAGTAAACCATACTTTATTACACAGCGTAACCAGCAATGTATAATAAGGGTAAATGTATCATGCTACTTGGCTTAAGCACAGGTAGAATCCCAATACAATACAAAGAGTCTAGTGAAGTGTTTTGCCTTTTATAGGCAGAACATGATTAAAACATATGCCCAAACAAGGGGCAACAAATCAGTAGTGGCAGGAAGTGTTTACACTAATCAGATCATGCGATATAAATATACGATCCAGTCATTGGTTAATATAGAGTTAAATGTGCCAGGCGCCCAGAAGTAGGGGGCGGAGCTTCTCAGTCAATCTTGCTTACTCATGGTGGTGCAATGAGTAGCTCTGGTTCTTGGTCCTTATGGCTTGTGGTCCTTGGCTTTGGTCTTGTTTGAGGACAGCTATGTTGCAAAGTCGGGCTCCTGCACCTTTGGTATCAATTTCGGTTCTCAGGCTATAGCAGTTCTTTTCTCACCGACCCGGTATAGGTATGGTAATGGCACTGCAGGGCCGGTAGTGCATGCTGCAGGGCAGGCAGGGTGTGCTGCAGGGCAGGCAGTGAATGCTGCAGGGCCGGTAGGGTTTCTACCGACTGACTTGCTTATGTTCTGGCTGTGCCAGGCTCTATTTAGGCTTGCCTGACACTCAACAGTTGTCAGGGGGACCTTGCGCAGTGGTAGTAGTCACAAAATTCCACCACAATATATTACTCAAAAGTTTAATAATAATTAACAATGATAATTATAACAGTAATAATTTTATTATTTATTATAACTTTTTTATGACACTCAAGTTTACATGAATAGCCTTGACCTAACTGTGGTTTTTGGGAAAAGAGGAAAGAAAATTATCCGCTCTGTCGTACGACAGAGCAGGAAAGTTTGTCTGGCTGAACTTTCCTGCGAGCTTCTGCGATTAACTGTGCAAATCTTAGTTCACATACATTGCAAGTGCTCATACGCTGATCTACGCTGGCTTCCAAGCACTCATGACATGTACGTGAACCAGGCTTAATACCCAACGTACATCTACCACTTACCTCTCGATTGGCCTTACCGATTGCTCCATTTTGCTGCTTCTTGTTTCTGGATACATCGCCAAAAAATCGGTAGCATCTGATTCGAAGTAATCGGCAGGTTTTGATCCGCATCAAAAAATCGATAGACATTTCGTGATTTGACCAATCATATCGCTGCTTGTGGTTTTAATGATTCCAATAAAGATGTTTCTCAAGCACAATTATTTATGCAAAATAAGTCGCTCTTTGGCGTCCCGTCTTTGTTACTTGAAAGCACTTCATGGCTAACTATGACATAAATAAAGCATGTTTAACCAGTATTGCTTGAGAATGGCAAGTAGAGAAAAAAATAGGGGAAACACCTTGACATCTTCTCTAATAGGTAAGGGCAAACGGTAGCTATTCGGTAGATGTCCGTGTAGCATAAAAGTAAAAGTGAACTTGACAGCTTTCCAAGCAATCACTGAGGATAATCTTCTTACAAAGTTTTGTTTATACTTCATTATTGTTACAAGTTGATGAAAACAATGAGGAACTTTTGTTCAATATGTTATTGATGGCAGATGCGAGTTTCCTCATTTACAATATTTTTTTTTGCATAAATTGAAAGGCTTAGAACACATTCAAAAAACTTCATATGTTCTTTTTTATTTTTCTTTAGTAAGATGAATTAAATTGGTATTGGCACCTTTCCAAGAAAATGCCTATTTTTGATAAACTTGCCACATACAGAGTTTTGCTTACATTTGTTTGCTTGTACAAACTGATAAAAACAATGAAAAACTTCTGTTGAAAATGATAGTGTTAGCAGATAAAAATATTTTCATTAGCATTTTAGTCTTTTGCAAGATAAAATGAAAGAACAGAATTAAAAATGTTTTCATTTGTTTTCTCTATACTTTTCTTCAGTAACATGTAGGTTGTCAGCTCTATAGTCTGCAATGACTACATACAGAAAACTTACCAGCTTGACATTAAATGACAATAATTAATCAGCAAAGTTCATCCAGTTCAGTAATTTCACAGAGTTCCAAATACATAAAAATTGTTAAGAATTTCATTTTCCCGGGAAAATTTTGCTTCTTTTTCTGAATAGTTTTAAGGTTTACGTGCATTCAATAAAACTACATACCTTCATGAGACTATCTTGTAGTTTTTATATAGCGGAATGAGTTAATCAGCAGTTTATGAACAAAATGGCTCTTCAAAAGGTGTGCTAAAAGTGGAATAGCTGTGACACCACAACTTCTGTGACTCTAAAAGAACTATTTCGTCAAATTTCAAATGTATTAGTATCCAACCAACAAATTTTTATAAAACTCTGATGAGCGGATCCTGAGCCATAAATACTTACCTGTTGCTACAAAAAGAATAATAAAACTGACCAGAACAATAGCCATGCACATTACATTTGTATGGCTAATTAGAGGATGTACAACAATTGCTGGTGCCTGACTAACGATTAGCGTCAGGCCAGCCATTAGGTCAATTTCAAACAATTTCAAGCAACTATTCACAACCCTGCACATACCTTAGAGAGTAAACACTTTCCTAAGAAGATGACATATGGCTTCAGAAAGAGAAAATAGTATTTACTATTTACCAGAAGGCTGGCATTTGTTTTATCTAGACCTGTTTACACTAGATTGAGTTACTGTTTATGCAATCCCCAGCCCTACTACTCTAGAAAGTGCCCTCTCAAACCTTGCAATCATTGGAGACAGTGCAGCTGTGAAGTTGTTATGAAATGCCATTACCCTCTATATATACAACGACATA
The DNA here is from genome assembly GCA_945261195.1 of Cryptosula pallasiana. Taxonomy (NCBI): domain Eukaryota; kingdom Metazoa; phylum Bryozoa; class Gymnolaemata; order Cheilostomatida; family Cryptosulidae; genus Cryptosula; species Cryptosula pallasiana. Next base: position 21,074,729 of record OX183133.1, on the reverse strand, counting down.
GTTCTACAGCGGCGGTTGGTAACTACCCTCGGATCATATCTACGTTTGTTAAAAAAGCAATCTTGTAGTAGATTTTCTCCCTCTACTATGGACACAGCAACCGTTTCTCCATTTGCACCCCTTGTGCACACTCCACTACTCTCCTCACACCTGGAGTTCACCCCACATGTAGAGTTAACTATTGCCACGGGCTCCACTACCCAGACAAACTACACAAATGTTAGAGATAAAATGTTTTATTAAAACAATCTATTTAGCAATATAACAGGTTTACTACACAATATCCACAAGACCCCTGATTCTATCAATGTGCAACAGCTTCTTTTACTGGAGGAACAAGGAACACTCACCACCTTATATGGGGTGAGCCAATCACTTACAATATTGTAATGGAATTTAGCATGGGTGGCCTCTCTCATTGATGCCAAGCTAGCCAGTATGCAGTGTGTAAACACTCATTAGCCATACTAGACTCAGCTCCGCCTGACTGCCCTCAGTACAGAGGTGTATGCGTGCCTACCGCAAGGATGGATGAGTCAAGAATTCAAGCAGGGGATTTCCCGCCTTAGTGAAGAACTGGACTGGCGCTTTATTGCGGTAACTGCATAAAACCGAACGCCGAACAACCGAACAGCCGAACGACCGAAGGAAACTTTATTTTAATTAGCAGTCTACATGCAACATTACCGGGGCCGACAACTCTGAAATTGTTTTCAATCGAAAATATAATACCAGCGGTCACGCAGCAGAGAGGGAGCGGAGAACAATGCAATCAATGTATTTTGTTGAAAATACCCATAGAATGTTCACATCTGAACCTGCTACAACAGCAGCATTAAGCATGATGCTTGCAGAGGCTTAATTCTATTGCAGTTATTGAATCATTATCATCAAATTGGTGCTGCTTTATAGATAATTATTCAGAGTTGTCTCCCATGATTCGAGAAATTTGCAAATATTTAACACTACAGCTTAATTTTTTCATGTATATTTATTAAGGGAAGTAAGATTTACCTATTGGCAGCACCATGAAAGTTTTTATGATGTGACTTGTTCATGAGTATGGTTTTTGTGACCATATCACAAATTAAACACCGGTTATTATACTACTTTTTTGTTTATCAATTGTGTGACAGCAGTTCGATGTCATACACCGGTGTGCCTACTATACAATTTTTTATTTTTATAACACTAGAAGTTTATGTCAGGGAAACTGATAACTTTCCAGTTATGTTATAATAGTTATAACCAGTGATAGAATTGTGGTGGTACGCGGTGGTACGGCGTCCCCTCACCAACATTTTAATGGGGACGGTTGGGCAAAACGTACCCCCACCAATTTGCACAAAAAAACGCATCCAAACAACGCTATGAAACACGATTGTGAGGCATTGAAACATATATAGTTCAATGCCGATATCAAAGTTCTGTTGCCATGGTAGTGAGTAACAAATAGATGTAAATTGGCTCGCTGTTACACATATACTGTTTAACTATTGGTCAGTCAAGACAATGCTGTCCAATAACAGTGTGCTCCCTTGTCATTCGCGGGTGTTAGTTAGCAAAAATTTAGTAGTAGAAGTAGCTAGTTCATTCAGTCATTCACTTCTATCAACATGAAAAGAACAAGCAATGGGAGAACCTTGTTTAGTTATTTCACTTCAACTGCCAAATCAAGCAATAGGTAAACATTTTTTTGTAGTAAATTTGGATAAATTTCCACCAGCAGTGTGTCAATCATTCATAATTCACTCACTGCTGTTGTTGTTGTTGTTGTTGTTGTTGTTGTTGTTGTTGTTGTTGTTGTTGTTGTTGTTGTTGTTGAGAATGAGATGATGAGACCAGCTGTTGTTGTTGCTTGTCTCACTCAGCTGCTACTAAGTTTTACTACTACTACTAACAATAAATTATAGTAATAATATTAATAATAAAATAAATTATATGGATTTATATTATATAATAATAATAATAATAATAATAATAATAATAATAATAATAATAATAATAATAATAATAATAATAATAATAATAATAATAATAATAATAATAATAATAATAATAATAATAATAATAATAATAATAATAATAATAATAATAATAATAATAATAATAATAATAATAATAATAATAATAATAATAATAATAATAATAATAATAATAATAATAATAATAATAATAATAATAATAATAATAATAATAATAATAATAATAATAATAATAATAATAATAATAATAATAATAATAATAATAATAATAATAATAATAATAATAATAATAATAATAATAATAATAATAATAATAATAATAATAATAATAATAATAATAATAATAATAATAATAATAATAATAATAATAATAATAATAATAATAATAATAATAATAATAATAATAATAATAATAATAATAATAATAATAATAATAATAATAATAATAATAATAATAATAATAATAATAATAATAATAATAATAATAATAATAATAATAATAATAATAATAATAATAATAATAATAATAATAATAATAATAATAATAATAATAATAATAATAATAATAATAATAATAATAATAATAATAATAATAATAATAATAATAATAATAATAATAATAATAATAATAATAATAATAATAATAATAATAATAATAATAATAATAATAATAATAATAATAATAATAATAATAATAATAATAATAATAATAATAATAATAATAATAATAATAATAATAATAATAATAATAATAATAATAATAATAATAATAATAATAATAATAATAATAATAATAATAATAATAATAATAATAATAATAATAATAATAATAATAATAATAATAATAATAATAATAATAATAATAATAATAATAATAATAATAATAATAATAATAATAATAATAATAATAATAATAATAATAATAATAATAATAATAATAATAATAATAATAATAATAATAATAATAATAATAATAATAATAATAATAATAATAATAATAATAATAATAATAATAATAATAATAATAATAATAATAATAATAATAATAATAATAATAATAATAATAATAATAATAATAATAATAATAATAATAATAATAATAATAATAATAATAATAATAATAATAATAATAATAATAATAATAATAATAATAATAATAATAATAATAATAATAATAATAATAATAATAATAATAATAATAATAATAATAATAATAATAATAATAATAATAATAATAATAATAATAATAATAATAATAATAATAATAATAATAATAATAATAATAATAATAATAATAATAATAATAATAATAATAATAATAATAATAATAATAATAATAATAATAATAATAATAATAATAATAATAATAATAATAATAATAATAATAATAATAATAATAATAATAATAATAATAATAATAATAATAATAATAATAATAATAATAATAATAATAATAATAATAATAATAATAATAATAATAATAATAATAATAATAATAATAATAATAATAATAATAATAATAATAATAATAATAATAATAATAATAATAATAATAATAATAATAATAATAATAATAATAATAATAATAATAATAATAATAATAATAATAATAATAATAATAATAAATTAATCACTTCATTTATTATTAATTTGATAAATGTTATTACTTTAGCAGTTGTTGTACTAATAAATCAAATACTAATATTTTTATTTAATTATTATTTATATAGTTAATTATTAATCATGAATAACAATACATATTTTATTAAAAATTGCTATTTTTATATTATTTTTGTTTATCTACTATATAAATGTAATATATGATTCTGAATGATGATCATTTTTTTATCTCATGGTGGTGCTTATTTTTAATTATTATTATTATTATTATTATTTGTATGTTATTAATATTAGTACTATTTTTCACTAATCAACAATAACTTCTAACTTCTTACTGCTTTAGTAGTATTATGAGTAGTATTAATAATAAAAAATCAGATTTACTGCTGCTACCTACCAGCTGCCTACTGGTAATAACAGCAACACTAACTAATAAATATTATGAACTATTATTATTGCCATGTTATTATTTAATTATTGTTAAGTTTATCGTTTTAATATATAGTAGTAGCACTTTAGAATTATTTTAATTATTATCATAATACTCTTTTAGTTATATCATAATAATAATCTTTAGTTAATAAAATACAAATAATAAATGATCATTGTTATCATTATTACAAAGTTTGATGACTTGCCGTACAATCGACCTGCGGTGGAGTGCGGCTCTCGCGTTGACATTGCACCACTTCATGCAGAGTACCCCCACCAATTTTTTTTCAATTCTATCACTGGTTATAACGTATTCAAGATCTTAATACTGTTAATAACTGTTCCATTCGTGTTAAACATTAATGCATCTATTGATAGAGTGGCAAGTATTAAAATTACATTTTGGTTTTTTAAATTTGAATTGCTGTAAGGTAATTGGGTAATTTCAGAGCTGTTGGACTGAAAGGCCAGCGTAAAACCACCCATGAACCTTTTTTATAATTTAGCCTTGGACCTAAGTGAAGAAATCATGATTTCTTCACTTGGCCTTGGACTGATCAATAATGTACTGATCAGTCAAGAGCCCATTTGTCACTTTTGCCAGGGATGGTATTTTTTTATTAACATTGCTTATACTGATAACGAACTCGCAACTGCGCACTGCACACGCGGACCATTAGCTGTCACACGCATTATAAAGAAAAGTATAGCACAATAACCGGTGTTTAACTTGTGATACGGTCACAAAAACCATACTCATGAACAAAGTCAGAACATAAAAACTTTCATGGTTCTTTCACTGAGAGAATCATACTTCCCTTAATGAATATACATGAAAAAATTAAGCCGTAGTGTAAAATATTTGCAAATTTCTAGAATCATGGGAGACAACTCTGAAGAATTATCCATCGACGAGCACCAATTAAATGATAATGATTCAATAACTGCAATAGAATTAAGCCTTTGCAAGCATCATGCTTGATGCTGCTGTTGTAGCAGGTTCAGATGTGAACATTTTATGGGTATTTTCAACATAATACATTGATTGCATTGATCTCTGCTGCGTGACCACTGATATTATATTTTCGATTGAACACATTTCAGAGTTGTCGGCCCCGGTAATGTTGCATGTAGACTGCTAATTAGAATAACGTTTCCTTCGGCCGTTCGGTTGTTCGGCGTTCGGTTTTATGCAGTTACCGGCTTTATTGTTGTTACCTATTGATAAGTATATGTTTGCATTGCGCCTGTTTATCTATTATTTTCTGTTGACCTATATTATTGTTATGAACCAATCATCTTATGTTATTTTTCAACCGATTCATTAGCATATCAACTGCACAACTTTATCAACATGTGGCCCAGTGGGCAGATTGGATTGTGCGCTTACAAAGAGAGGTACTCTGAGTAAGCTTTTGTCTCTTGAAGCAATAAAGTGTTAGCTATTGTAACCCGGTGTGTTCAGTTGGCAGTTGGCCAAATAGTATTAGGATACTTGCACACGGCACAACAACACGGTGTGTTCAGTTGGCAGATAGCCAAATAGTATTAGTATACTTGCACACGGCACAACACGGAGCTTATTGACTCATAGCTCATCTATAGATAGAGCCACTACTAGTAAACAAGTAGCTCTCATTAGCAATTGCTGTTACATTGCTAAGCAAGTACACTTCTCTAGTAGCTGTTTGGTAAAGGTGCGACAAAATCCTTTACAATATTACATACAATGCATCAATGGTAAAGCACAATACAAATATATATAACAAGAATACTGTCCAAACACATAAGTTGCTCATGGTATAGTGGCTCCCACTATTCCTCTAGCCATCATAGGTAGGTGGAAACTTGTAGTCTATATAAGGTAAGCTGGTTTCCTAAAGGCAAGTTTCAACTTGTTGATGGCCCTTCTCTTTGATTTACAGATGGGTATCATGACCTCTGGTTCTTAAGCTGTCCTTCCCTGAGATCTTCTGCTAAGTAGGTCAGGACACACGCTCAGAACACCTATACCTTATACATTGTATACAGGGTCAAGAATAGACCCAATATGACCCAGTATAGCACTCTCTCTTAACCTGGTATAGCTTATCTATAACATAAAATAGTGATCCCGAGTCTATACAAAAGTTATGCTAGAGGGCTGGGAAAAGGTACAGAGGGGTATTAATACAAGGAGTGGAAGGGGTGGGGGTTATCGTCAGTTCTGCCACCCAAATCTCCCACAATACCTACACTGAATACTGAGGGTAGTAACCTGCTTTGAAAATAAGAAAATCTCTTCTTTAGCGCACCAATTGGCTAAGCAAATGACCAATCACTATAATCAAAGGGCACTAACCATCTATTATTCTGTTATTGGTAAATGATGTGCATATTGTAGTGGATTTTACCAGACACCGTAAGTGACTACTACTTTCTAAGGCCCCCCTGATAGCCTATAGGCTTCAGGCATGCCTCCTATAAGCAATTGACAAGTCCGGTATTAATTGCAAGTAAGCTATTTGCTCATACAAGCAATAAAACCATTATTTAACCTTACCGTCAAATGGGTAGCTATCCAGGGCCGGCATCAAGATGGCTGCCATTGCCTGAAGAAAGAAATATAGCTTAAAGCCCTCTAGGTGATTACCATTGTCAGAAGTGAAGAAACTAGGATCAAAGGCCGTAAAAGACCAAAAACTGTTTGAGAGAGAAATGCCAAGCTATTACTGGCTGGAATACCCATAGACTCGGCCCCTAATCTCTGGGCACCAGTTTCCTTTGACACATTTATCTATTTATCATTGGCTAGTATTTTTCTACATATGGTCAACTCTTATAATTCTGATGTGTGATTGGAGTGTTTGGCAAACTAGGCCAAACACTCTCTGTCACTTCCTGTAACTCTGCCTATAAAAAGCAAAGTTTTTGTTCAGTTCAGGGCAGTAAATTACATCAGTTCATTACATGTCATTGAGATCCTTTTTTTATTCTGGATAAGAATAAATGCTTATACTACTCAAAAGCGCTGAGTGTATGTCTGAGCCAAGGGCTCGTTACAATTGTTAAAGTCAAGGGTACTCCTTTACAACTAGTTGCAAGTGCCATCCCGGCACAGGATCACCTCAGTTTGCCCGGTGACAAAAATAGCGGAGAAGTAGCAGGACGACAAAATCGGCTACAATATTTTTATTGTTTTATGTTGATGGACAGGTTCATTATTATGTGTTGTAGTATATAGGGCTATGGGAGTGTGTATAGAACCATTTTTGAGCTGGGTCTCATACAGTAACAAAGTTATAGTAACAAAACGCTCCATTATTATTAGCCATTGTTGTCAGTTTAATTTACAAGTTATAACAAAGCTGTTGTTTTTCGGTGCCTAATCTCATTTGTTCCTACAGATATAATTCACCATCAAAATACTATTAAACCCAAAATTTGTTGCATTGTTGTAGCCCTGTTAACTGTGCCCATAATAAGAGCCCCATAATCTGCTACAAAATTTTATCTACATTCACTCAGTGCAGCCATACATGATCAAAGTCTCCCTCAGCGACATGAGTATACATAACTGTGACTATACACACATGACATTGTTGTCCAAGCCCACTTGGTAAAGTTTACACATGATATTGTTGTCCAAGACCACTTGGTAAAGTTTACACATGACATTGTTATCTCCAAGCCCACTTGGTAAAGTTTAACCACATAGCTCATTATTTCCCTAGCTGACATTCAGTAGAGTAGATAAGGAAGTGGTGTCATGTGACTGTCATGTGACTTTACCTTGCAGTACTGTACCTCAATCACTTGCTGAGAAATCAATGAAATTAAAAGCTGAGAGAGTTTTGTGTTGTTCAATGATATTGTGTAGTTATCTACCAGAAATTCATAAATAACTCGTATAATCTCCTTCAGCTAGTTGTACAGAGGTGATCACTACATTTCTTGTAAGTATTTAACAGTTTTATTTATTACTTTTGAATGTTTTGCAACATTGTATCTAATTTCTCACCAAATGGTTAATAATCTATGTGTCTATTTTAAATCTATTGACTTGATGTGCTGTATGAATAAGCGAATGAAAGCTATTGATTGTTAATCACATTCATGAGAAACTGTAAATCTGCAAGGCACCACACAGAGCTGTATCTGGTATCTGGTATCTGTGTTATACCATTTTTAAAAAAAACATCCGACTCACTATCTTAGATCATTAGCTAGATTAGACTAATATACAAGCAGTTAAAAGATTTATAAAATCAGATAATTTCAAAGTAAAAAATAATAATGTAAGTTATGGCTCCACAAACAAAAGGGATTCAAAGTAAAGCGTATAAACAAAATACGTTGATTAAAGGTTGCATTCATCTTTAATAGTTGGTAATAGTTGGATCAAACAAATATGTAGGTTAATCATAATATGCTCAGCTGTTGAAAAATGGAACTCTGTGAAATATGATAACCAAACCATCAATTACTGCAGTGAAATTTGATAAAACAATCACGACTGGTAAGGACAACAGCCTGCATGGTTGAAAATTTCGTAATTGTTCGCCATCAGCCAGAAAGTATATGTCCATGTTGCCATTATAATCATATACAGTGGTGAATCTTTGTGTGGATAACTAGTGTAGCCAAATCATTTGCTCCAGAGAACCCAATGTGATGGAATGAGTGATCTTTGTCAAGGGGTGAGCCATATTCTATAGGTCCCAATAAACCGTAAAGGCAGTTAGGTTTTACTTGGCTACAGAGCTGGACTGTGTTAGGTCTTCACACTTGGTTAGGAAGGAGGTTTAGTCAACAGAAATGGAGGTGGTAGGAGGACGGGGAGAGCAGGCATGTTTGCTGTTGCAGTTTTAGTATCAACAGTTTTGGTACATTTTAATTGTCGAAGGATCATTTAAACAGTATAGACCTAAAATTATAGAACTTGAACACATTTTTTAACATAGCTTGTTTGTCAATTTATGAAAATAAATGAAAAAACATAGATGGATTTACTTTATTGCGACAGTTTTTCATTAATTTGACAACCTACGCACCTGTCTATTGCAAAGGAATATTCATTCTGCTGCTATTGTGTTATCAATTTTTGAAAAAAACTTCTTCAAATTGAATTTACTTGCAAAATAAATAGAGATACATTGCTTTAGAACTGGAAGCATCAATAGGGAGAAAGCATGTGTTATTCCGCAGTGCAATGGGCAGCATAAAGAGCAAAAACTGCTCATCTGAGAAATAGGGAAATGATTTTGGTAGGCCAAGAAGAACCTGTAGGAAAACATTAAACTTCTGCAATCACAATTGTATATAATATTGCTATAATTGCATCAATTCGAGGAAAAATAATTCCTAAATAAAAGTCTATCAAAATCTTTTTTCATAAATTTTGGTGTAAAACTATTTATCTAGTTGTACTTTCTATTCTTTTCCATCAAGCGTTGCAAAAGTAAATATATTTTTTTTATTAGAAACCTTAGTGAGGTACATGATACAACACTGTTTCTACCACTGCTATACCATATCACAACCATTGAGTGATTTCTAAGACCTTTTCACAGTAAATGCACAGAGAGTGGTAAGTAACTGTTAATGGTGACACAGAAAATGCAACATCCTCTTGTTAGTCACTTCAGGTTTAGTGTTGAAAATTCGAGGAACTATCAATGTATCTTGATTTGGTGTCTTTAAAACTCTTACAGCATGCAAGACTCCCAGAGTAAGAACTTACAGAAATCGAGAAACCTGTTGTTTAAGAGTTGCATTTTAACATTAAAACAAAATGGATGTCTGGCAAATAGCAAAATTCAATGGTTTTAATTTTGAGCAATTTGCAAAAATTATTGAATGCTTTAAATTTTAGAAACTCAAATTCAAGCTTATTGACCTATGTTGAACAATATAACCTCAAGTGACCCAATGGATCTCCTATAACAAAAACAGCAAAGCTGCCTCAATAATATATCAGCTTTTATGATCAGACAGCAAATCTACACTAACTTGTAGCCAATAGGAGTTGAGATGGCACAGACAGCAGAAAGTTTTTAGCTCCAAAGCGGCAAAGGTAAACAAATAGTATTGTTAGCATGAGCTATACAAGCTGGATGAGAAAGTATCAGCAACCAGATGAAACAGCGGGCAGTATCAATTCAGCTGAGAGGAGAAGCCAGCAGCAACCAGAAGAAACAGTCAGTAGTATCAGCTCAAGAGGGAGGAGGAACCAACAGCAACCGGAAGCACCAGCTAGTAGTATCAGTTCAAGAGGGAGGAGAAACCAACAGCAACCAGAAGAAACAGTCAGTAGTATCAGCTCAAGAGGGAGGAGGAACCAACAGCAACCAGAAGAAACAGTCAGTAGAATCAGCTCAAGAGGGAGGAGGAACCAACAGCAACCGGAAGCATCAGCTAGAAGTACCAGTTCAAGAGGGAGGAGGAACCAACAGCAACCAGAAGAAACAGTCAGTAGTATCAGTTCAAGAGGGAGGAGGAACCAACAGCAACCAGAAGCACCAGCTAGTAGTATCAGTTCAAGAGGGAGGAGAAACCAACAGCAACCAGAAGAAACAGTCAGTAGAATCAGCTCAAGAGGGAGGAGGAACCAACAGCAACTGGAAGCATCAGATAGTAGTATCAGTTCAAGAGGGAGGAGAAACCAACAGCAACCAGAAGAAACAGCCAGTAGTAACAGTACAGGAGAGAGAAGAAACCAAGAAGAAACAGAAGAAACGGCGAGCAGTATCAGTTCAAGGGGGAGACGAAACCAACAACAACCAGAAGACAGAACAAGTAGTACAAACACAAGAGGTAGAAGAAGAACACAACAAAGAATAGTAGATTATTCTAGCAACCTTAGTCCCATCCATGAATCTGAAGGCAGCCCTGAAAGATCAGTTGGCCCAACAGAAACATTAGAACAAGCAAACAATGGTTTTATTGAAAGAGAGTTGAGCATTAGACATTTTTTGGCAACTTCCAGCAAGTTGTACAATTTCATGCGTTTAACTCGAATTTTCTGTGGTCTTACGTTTGCTAACTTGTCAGTTTTCCCTGATCCATTTTGTGAGTTTCTTTGTATTGGAAGAAACTTGATGTTAAATTTCTTTGCTCCACTATGGGGCTTTCTTGGCATTGGAGACACCTTCTACGCCGCTATCTTAGGCTTATTGGTGAAATCACTGCTGTTGTTGTATTGGTTTAAAATGATGCACTCAATGGAGTATTCTAATGCAGTTCTTGAAAAAGACAACATATTAATTTTCACTATAATATTGATATCTAAAATCAGTGCAAAGCTAAGCTATGGCTTGCCATTGTGTCATAGTGCTTACGACAACTATTTGAACAGGTTTAATGCCAGCATGTTTGTTCAAAGTTACTGCTATTCGTTTATATTGCAAGCTTTGTTTATTTGGGTTAAAGAGTTGCTTCCTGTAGACCCAGGAAGAATCGGACGCTTTTTAGATTCACTAATTGTAACTTCAGCAGCTGTTCTACTTCTTTTTTCATATGATATTTTTAGAACCCAGGTGCGTGAAAGCATTCTAATTACTACATGTTTTAACATGTTCTTGACAGGTTATCTGATGCTACTAGTGGCACTTTATGTATATTTGGTATACTTATTGATAAAGAGCTTTAGATTTAAAGCTATAGAGTTTACTGATAACCAGTTAGATAGAGATATAGACAATGAAGTGTACTTTCCTAGCTTGAGTAATAGAGATAAACTCATTACAGCATTTGTTTTTATTTTACCTTTTATATTCATCTTGGATCATTCATGCTTAACTGGTACAAAAGGGATGCTTGGACTCTCTCAAGATGAAATGGATTGGCATGTGCAGCGAGCATTTATGGAGCGAGGGCTTATTCACAGAAACGAAGCAATGTTGGTGAAGCTGATTTCCTTAGGAGATGAATACTTATCTAATTTAACTGATCCATCAGAGAAAACACCGCGTAAACAGAATCTAGACAAGTTACAAAATATTATTGTCGAAAGAATTGAAGCTATTCTTCTCTGGAAAAACCATTTGAATACTTTGAATACTGAAAACTTGCTATTTGGCAAAGAAGAGCATATAACTAAAGTTGAACAATGGAACAGGAAACTGAGTGAACAGACGGATACCTTTGAAAAAAAATTAAAAGTTTTGAAATCGAGATACCTCTAACTGAAGAGCTTTGAACTGCATTGACACAAGTTTTTTTATTCCAACAGCATTCTGGTGGTGCTGCTAACATTACTGTTTTGTTGTACTATTATGTGCTTTGACTCACACTCACTGTTAGAGAATTGGCTTCATAAGCTGAACATTCTGAACTTCTCAATCTGCCTTTTAGCTTTCCAATAAGATGAGAAAGTTTGACATTTAGTCAGTGCATTTGATTAGTATAAAAGTTTCATTGAAACAGGTGTCTTTCGGGATCATAAATGGACTAAAGATAATTTGCTGCCAACTGCGCAAAAAAATTTAACAAAACCAATAAATTCATTTCCAAACCACACCATAAAATTTATCTTTGATGCCCTTTTTTTCCCAAATTTGCCAGTCAGTTAAGAGTGGCTACTACACCCTCTAACACCTAAAAATTCAAGATAGAATGCGTTGAAGTTTTATACTATTTCAAAGTCTATGTGGCAGAGTAAGGTAAAAGAGCTAAACAATCTTTTGGGCCATGTTTTATTCTTAAATGTTATTAGTAACAAAGATGCGCAGAAAGAAAGTATTGTGTTTTAGAACATTGCAGCCAATTTTAAAATAATACCTCACAGCACTGTCCAAGTTGGTTATGGATGAATTTTATACTTTCACAAATTAGTTCCATGGAAAGTGAAGATGGATACCAAATAAACTTCAATAGCCCTTTCAATAACTTTTGCGTTCTGCAATAATTAGTTTCTTCACTATCGTCAAACAAATCCAACTCAACACTTGGTTTCCGGTCTCACAGTTGATCACCTGTTACCATATGTTTGATGTAGCTACTGATAGCAGTCATAGTAGCCTAAGTCAACATTCAGCATAAAAACTTTACCAACAAGGAACTTTTTATCAAAATACTTGTTACCTCATTCAAGAAACCATTTTACAGCTTTCTAATAGAACTTGTGTAGCTACAGCAATTACTCATTTGAGAGAACCTACTTTGGGCACATGGAAATGCATTGTTTTAGTCTTAGGTCTACTGAGGGTCATTGTAACAGAAATGAGGAATCCTTACGGAAACACCCCGTCAAAAGTTGATTCTAAGGTTTAATGTTGGGCTTTACTGTGACGCGCCATTTTTATCTGGCTTGACTTTGCACGCTGCATGCATAAAATCAGAATTGGTGGTTTCTCCCAATATGGACGCAATTAGTGCACATGCATCGTAACAAAATCAACGCTTGTTTATTACGCAAATTTCAAATGGCCACAGTATGATCCGTATTTTCATTGAAACTATAAAATTATATTTGAACATGAATTTTGCTTCGAACTTACTGTGCTTTGCTGGTATGAGATTTATTGGGAATTGCATATTCCTGTGTTATCTTAATAGTGCATTGGTCTTTGAATGGGTTTCATTGGATCATTAGCTTAGTGGGCGGGGTTTTTGTGTTTGGTAAACCACTGCGCTATTAAGATAATGCAGGAGCATACAACTCGCAACCAAAAAATCGCTAGCAAAGTACAGCACATTCAAAGCAAACTGCATGTTGAATAATAATTTCTTACATTTCAATAAAAATACAGATAATACCTCAAATATTGGCCTATGACTTAGGCTAGATGTTTCTCAAATATCAGTTTAGGCAGAGTTTGATCCTAAACTCATTGTGTGAAGTGTACACTAGCTACCTAGTAGTTGCAACCGTGTGTCTAGTAGTTGGAAAGCTGTACTGCAAAATATTAAAGCTAATTGTACTAGAAATAGATCCTGCTTGAACATTTGGTGGAGATTGAACAGAGGGAAAATATATGAAGGATAAAAACAATTTTTTGGGGTAATAATGACAAGGAAAACTAACTTGTTAATCAGTCTTTTAATCATGTCCAAAAATATTTTTCCAAGCAGTAACTTCCTCTCTGCCAATCTAAGCATTGCTTTTGTGTCTTGGTAACTTTAGCCAAATACTAAAATAGCCAACTTCATTGAGCACCATAACATGACTGACATATCATTTTAGGGAGCAGACGACTCTCATATTGCCAAATGTTACACAAAACTCTGGTGGTGGCATGCAAGATTAACCTGCTTTAGCAGCTCTAGAACTGTTGAAATGACAGATGTAGAGCATTGTTTGGCACTAATTAAAATTCAGAAGAGAAAATTATTGTTTGAACTCAAAATAAATGTGATGCAAAAGACAAGCAATAAAAAAATTTTCAGTGAAGTTTTGTTGTTGCATATAACTACCATCTAAGTCAATACAGAACCAAAATATGATAAAGCTCTGAGTTATTTCATCAAAAACCTAAACTTCATTCGATAGCTGATTTGTATTGGTAGAGAGTAGTGCTGGGACGATACCTTGATAGCCCATCAATACCAATTCCTACCATCAGGCTCCGATACTTTCGATTCCCGATTTTCGGTACCGGATATGATCGGTTCCGATTCTACGGTTTGATATTTTCGATACTTTCGGTTCTCTTCAGGCTTCGAAGTGTACCGTACGCGTACATTAATTGCGTGGATTAATTTTCAAAGCAATAAAGTAACCGTGGTCTTTAAAAGCTACGCACCAGTAAAGAGTTGGAGTAAAGTAAAGAGTTTTTCGTGCAAGTGGTGATTGGCTTGAAAGTTTTTGAAATGTGATTGGTTGTTAACTAGTCCTAAATACAAATCAGAAAAATTAATAGAAAATTGTTTACAATCATTGATTAATTTGATTATTTTGTCATAAAAATTATAAATTACTATAATTATTATAAACAAACGTATTGACTAATCAACATACATATTGGATTCAACCAATTATTGGATGCACGAACAACTCTTTATATAGAAGAATCCAGATTTACTTCACACCATAAAAATATAGTTTAAATAGTATAGCATAGCACGGACATCTTGCGAACCCTCTATGGTGGCAATAAAACACCAGAATAGGCGAAGCCTTTGGTCACACAATGTTAAGCCTATAATACAGTTATTAGTCTATGTAGTATTTCTATCACTACGTCCATGATCCCTACATCTATGCATACAATACTGAAATACAACCTGGAATTGACTTCCGCCATTCAGCATGAAAGCAAGTTAAAAGCAAATACTTTTCCGTCAGCTACATATTAGCATAATGATGAACAGCAGTTTCTAATATTCAGATATGCAGTATGTTTATGTTCAAAATGATATGAAGCTTGTCAAAGTGTTTACATATTGCGTATTATTATGCATATTGTAAATTTGTTATTATTTTATGTTTTATTGAGCTGGAGCAATTGATTAATGTTTTTTTTTATACAAACAAGTTGCATAAAGAATAACTAGCTAGAAGTATATAATAGCAAATGTCAACACATCCACTCAAGGAGTTTGATCCAATATAGAGACACCAATTAGATGCTTCCATTTTCACAAAATGTACTAAATGTTGAGAAGGAGTGTCTAATCTTGATCAGAGTAAGAGTTTTGGTTGAGAAACTTCAGCCAATCTGGAGAAAATCTTGTTAAATTGACTTCGAAAGTCTATTTTCAATACAAACTCAATACAAGCAGTTGCAAAAATACACCAGAATAGGCGGAGCCTATTGTCACACATGAGGGCCGCGGATACAGTCTCAATCCGCGTAATACAGTTACTACTCTATCACCACCTTTATGCTTCACACCTCTGCTCACCAATGGCGGGCAAAATAGCGCTCGTACCAGGCAATTTATTTAGGATCATTATTAGACTCAAATTAATTTATTGTAATAACAATGCCACAAAATTGATTTATTTAAAAATTAATTTATTTATTAGCTAAAAAATGCAATAACACCAAAATTAATAGTTATTTATAACAAAAACTTAACATAGGTTACGATTCTTTGAAATTATAAACAAAAAAGATGGAGAATAGTGCAAAAAATTTCAAAGGTTGAATGAAGAGCCTTCAATGTTTACCCTGCTCAGGTTGATAAATAAATGTTTCCAGTTCAACCAGCATCATGCAGTAGCAATTATATTTTGAACAAACAAGGGATTTTAAGCACAATCATTTGCACAGATAATCCCTTCTCTCCTTTGTCAACAGCCATGTAGTAGGCCTGTTGGTGTGGTACCGAAAAAGGGGTTCCTACGCAGTACCGGTGGCACAGAACCGTGAACGATTCTAAAGTAGGATTGATTGCTGCTAAGAACCGAGGTATTGTCATGTAGAGAACCTCAATTCTTTCAATACTTTGGGAATCGTCCAAGCACTAGTAGCAATAGTTGCATGGCCGGTAGTGATAGCTGCAGGGCCGGTAGAGTTAATACCCACTTTTCATAAGGTTTCTGGCAGCATCAGACTCAAGGAAGGCATGCCTGACACTCCGCAGTTGTCAGGGGACGTTATCGCAGACAATGCGATTGTAAAGATCCACGACAGTATTTACATTAATTGTAAGTTTGTCGTTGTTGTTGTTAGAAACTGCCTGATTTAAAATGTAATAACCTGAAATAAGGTGCATGAAAAAACTGCAATTATACCCATCCAAGCTTGATTGATGTTTTTACTAGTTGAGTTGTCTAACGAATAATTTTGGAAATTTCTTTTTAATCTTACTTTTGATATTTTTCAATAGGAAATGTGCATCCCGTTAAAAACTAGGTCACAATAGTTTTCTGCAAACTTGACTGTCACAATATTACTCCAAGAAATGACCATACAGTAAACTAGTACTAAAGTCATTATTACCAAAGAAGTGTTTCATATCAAACAAGATTTCAGACAAAATACATTGCTTTATGGCCCAGGTCTCCACTATACAACCAGCAGTGAATACCACAGTTATTTGTATAAATAATTGGCTAAACGGCCATAGCAATGGACCTGTTTGTTATATGTGCGTTATACATTAAACTAAATAAGTTTTTTTTATTTTGGTTTACTGAAGCTTGCAACCATCGAAATACTGGAAGCCTGCACTTTCTAATCACACACACCGATGTGATAAGTATACAATGAAGATTAATATAAAATACACAATACCTTTACTTTGGTAATTGTGTATACTTCTGTGATGGATTCTAATGCTATCTAAATCTGCTCACACACTGTACCACCTTCTGGCATCCTTGTACTAGCCACTAGATGGCCAGAATGACCGAAAGCTGTCATACCGAATTGACCGAACTTATGTATAAAGCTGTACCTACCCTGTATGGAGCAGTACCGACCCTGTATGGAACAGTGCCGACCCTGCATGGAGCAGTACCGACCTCAACGGGCCGGCAGGAAGTGAGTCACTGTAGTTTATGGACCAGAAAGTAGCCTGAGGGAAGCAAAGAGCCATCTACCGGAGATAGCCACCCCTAAACCTAAGGAAAGATGAAATACAAAGGCTAGAAAGGCTGATGACTAAAGAAGTGAAGTGGATAGGACAGTGATTGGTGCAATAACATATAACTCCACCTACCACTAGAGGGCGCCATTTACCTTTAGCCCCATATACCTTATCTCAATCGTTATCTATTTATATCTGTATTCATTCGTTCCTTATGTAATCTTGTTGTGTGATTGGATAAAGTGCTTAATCACTTCCTGTGAATCGCCTATAAAAAGCAGAACTTTTGCTCTAGTAAGTCAGTTGTAATGTGCCTTTTACTGCTCGTTTTATTCTGGATGAATAAATACATAGATACTCAACGGCACTGAGTTATGCATCTGAGCCAACGGCTCCTTACTGGTTGTAGAGTTGGATATACTCTTTCACACATCTTTTCGGTACTGTATCGACCAGTTGTTGTAACAGGTTAAACTAACAACTGGTGGCAGCTCGCTACCAACCTTAGCTAGTGGGTTTCAGCTCCCAAAATCCACTACACTTCAATGGCAGTCTGTACAAAATTAGACAAAAAAATGTCTTCAGAATCGAAGCGTAAGTATGAGCAGAGTTGGAGTCAGCAGACCTTTGTATTATTTATTCCATGCACATGGTTGATGGAATATTGTGGTGGAATTTGATGTCTACTACCACTGCGCAAGGTCCCCCTGACAACTGTTGAGTGTCAGGCAAGCCTAAATAGAGCCTGGCACAGCCAGAACATAAGTAAGTCAGCCGGTAGAAACCCTACCGGCCCTGCAGCAGTCACTGCCTGCCCTGCAGCATTCACTGCCTGCCCTGCAGCATTCACTGCCTGCCCTGCAGAGGTACCACCGGCCCTGCAGCACACCCTGCCGGCCCTGCAGCATGTACTACCGGCCCTGCAGTGCCATTACCATACCTATACCGGGTCGGTGAGCAAAGAACTATTATAGCCTGAGAACCGAAATTGATACCAAAGGTGCAGGAGCCCGACTTTGCAACATAGCTGTCTTCAAACAAGACCAAAGCCAAGGACCACAAGCCATAAGGACCAAGAACCAGGGCTACTCATTGCACCACCATGAGTAAGCAAGATTGACTAAGAAGCTCCGCCCCCTACTTCTGGGCGCCTGGCACATTTAACTCTATATTAACCAATGACTGTATCATATATTTATATCTCATGATCTGATTAGTGTAAACACTTCCTGCCATTGCTGATTTGTTGCCCCTTGTTTGGGCATATGTTTTAATCATGCTCTGTCTATAAAAGGCAGAACATTTCACTAGACTCTTTGTATTGTATTGGGATTCTACCTGTGCTTAAGCCAAGTAGCATGATACATTTACCCTTATTATACATTGCTGGTTACGCTGTGTAATAAAGTATGGTTAACTCAACAAGTCATTGAGTTGTACGTTTGAGCCGTGGGCTCCGGGAACAGTTGTGGAGTTGGCATACTCCTCTGTTGGAAGTTTACCTCTGGAGTGAGGCGTTGTTGGTGGACGTTTGGTCGGCCCCCCAAAATCCACTACACTGGTGGCAGCGGTGGGATTGTTCTCACGCTGTTGGACTGCGCTACCTTGGAACTGCATATTGCAGCCCGAAAATCCGGATCTGTATTCACTGTACAGACCCCCCATTTGGACACTCTTGAACAGACGTTGGGCTTGCTCCGCCTGAAGAAGTGCTCCCAGAAAGTGTGCGTCACTTAGCTCTGCATAAACGTTGAGTTTACTCCGTTGCAGCAATCAGACAACCCAGTATCTTTGATACCGGCCCTGCTAACACTGATACCGGCCCTGTGTCTTCGGATACCGGCCCTGCTAACTTTGTGACCGGCCCTGCGCTCTAAACGCCGGCCCTGTACACATTACTACCGGCCCTGTGCAATATTGTACCGGCCTTGTGTTACTTTCCAGTACCTTGTTTACTGAGACAATTTGATATAGACAGCCCTAGACGCTGTAGAGACCTGGTGCCGCTAAAAACGGACCAGCACACTATCCATTGTACACTTGAGTTGAGTTATTCCTCTAAGTCTAGACAATGGCAAACCAACGGGCACGCAGCGCTGGTAGGGTACCACCTGCAAACCCCGAAGCGAATGTGATGGAACGTTTGACAGAAGCGTTACAAGCCATCATGCAGCCAGCCGCTGCCAATCGCCGGTCTTTATTTAAAGTACCGAAGTTCGAAGGAGACGGAGACGTGGACTATTTTATAGAGCGCTTCATGAGAGTGGCTGAGGCCAACGAATGGCCAGAGCAGACAGCGTTGCTGCATCTGCGAGAGTCCCTGAGAGGGAGTGCACTTGAGTGTGGTAAGGCACCACAGTTGCGAGGCATATTTGCTGCTTTACGGACAAAGTTTGGTTTAACCCCCCGTGAAGCAAGATACAAACTTACTGGCCTCCGCAGGACGTATAAGACTACGCTGCAGGAGCATGCCACTGAAGTAGAACGACTGGTGCAGGTCGCGTATGCGGACCTCCCCCACAGATCGTTGCAACGAATGATAGTAGATATCTTCAGCTCTACATTAGGCAACCCCTATTTGCAGAGACACCTCCTGGCAATACAACCAGCAGAGGTTTTAGACGCAGTGAGAGCAGGAAATGATTACCTGCAGATAAAGACGGGCCCGGAGAAGAGGTCTACTCACGTGCGCACGGTAGAAGATGAATCTACGGATAAAGAGGAGCGCGTGGATGATGCGCCAGACACACCGGATGCTTCGGTGAAGGACGTCCGCCCTACACCGCCGGACAAGAAGGACCCTCTGACAGCAGTCATGGAGGCATTGTTGGACCTCACAAAGGAAATCAAGTCATGGAAACCAGGAGTTACCCCTACCCCTCAGCCTCCTCCACCACTGCCCATGCCGCCATGCTTAGGTCGCGGAAAAGTTGGTCATATGCTAGGAACATGCCCCCAGCAGGCCAACAAACCAACTATCCAAGACACTCCGTCAGTATTACAGGATAACTCTTCAAGTGGTGTTTCCTCCAGCAACAACAGCTGGCTGGCAACAAAGTGTGCCCGACAGTTACTACGCGTACAGAAATTTAATCCAGTCAAGGACAAGCAACACAGGCCCAGAAGGCACCATCAGGAAGCAACGCCCCCGTGTGATTTGACAAGAATCCGGTCTAGAGACAAACCAGCTGCTCCTGAAAATGGCACGCCGCCACTCAATTACTTCCTCCCAGGGAAGATTGATGGTAGGCCCCTGTCGGTGTTTATAGATGGCAGCTGTTCCACCAACCTGCTGTCTTACCACGTCTACCAATGCCTTCCTCCGGCTGTTAGAAATACATTAAAAAGCAGCCGCCCCTGTGACACCATGGTTGACGGCTCTCAAGTGCCCTTCTACGGGACCATCACGGTTCCCCTGCGCCTCCGAGATTTCAAGTGTGAAACTGTCTTCGCCGTTGGACGCATACGGGAGGATGCCATCCTAGGCGAGCCATTCCTAACTGCGCATAAATGTAGGATCAAAGTTGAGGAAGCGGCTGTTATGATTGGCGACCGCCAACTACAATGTACCGACCGGAACGGGAAGTTATTAGTTAACCGGGTGCAAGTGATACGAGCTATTACCTTACCCGCTTGTTCAGAGGTTACGTTGACGTGTAGACTCAACGCCAAAAACCACAGCACCCTAGGATTGGTAGAAGGCCATCCTGATGCCCCCCTCTAGCTACAAGCATCAACCAACCAGACGGACAGTGCCGCCTGGCAATTCGGTGTCTAAACCCCACCGACCAACCCTTGGAGCTGAAAGCTGGCCAGACCATAGGTCGGTACACGGGCATAGACGCGGACCAGTGTTCTACCCCTGACGCCATACCCTGCTCCTCTCCCAAAGGCGAACCTCAGAGAAACCCAGAGTATCTGGTACCACTACACCTACAGGATCTCTACTATCAGGCAGTGGTCAACTGCAAGGACTCCCAGGAGAAAAAGAGACTAGCTCAATTGCTGGAGCAGTACGGGTCTACCTTCAGTACGGGAGATCATGACATAGGCCGTACCACCCTTGCAGAGCATAGCATTCCCCTCCTACCTGGCGCCAAACCTGTGCGCCAACACCCCCATCGACTGGGGCCCCAGAAAGAGGAAGAGGCGGAGAAACAGGTAGCTCACCTACTAGAGAAAGGCCTGATCGAGCCCGCATCAGGAGCCTGGAGCTCTCCGGTAGTACTTGTGAAAAAGAAAGATGGGTCGTGGCGGTTTTGCATCGACTACCGGCGACTGAATGCTGTCACTCAGCTGGATGCTCACCCCTTGCCAGGTATAGATGAGAGTCTTGACGCACTCTCAGGGAGTAAATACTTCAGCACCTTGGACCTTGTCAGTGGGTACTGGCAAGTGCCGCTGGATGAAGATGCGCAGGAGAAGTCCGCATTTACCACCAGGGCTGGACTGTTTAAATGGAAGGTGCTGCCATTTGGTCTCACTTCCGCCCCAGCTACCTTTCAGCGGCTCATGGAGAAAGTTCTCCATGGGCTACACTGGAAGAGCCTTCTCTTATATCTAGATGATATAATCGTGATTGCACCAAACTTCTCCACTCACCTGGAAAGATTGGCAGATGTGTTTGACCGGTTACAAAAAGCCGGGTTAAAACTCAAGCCCAATAAGTGCGAACTGCTACAAGAGCAGGTTCGTTACTTGGGCCATGTGGTCAGCAAGGACGGGGTGGCAACCGATCCTGAAAAAGTGAAGGCAGTGGAAGAATGGAGCTCGCCAAGAGACTTAAGGGACCTCCAAGCATTTCTTGGCACCGTCGGGTACTACCGACAGTATTTGCCCAATTTCTCCACGGTAGCCAAACCCCTCACCAAACTGACCGGGAAGAACACCCCCTGGAGGTGGGAACCAGAGCAAGAACAAGCTTTCCAGCAATTGAAAACCAGCTTGGTTACGGCTCCTATCTTGGGTTACCCCGAACACAAGGGTGCCTATGTGCTGGACACGGACGCCAGCAATGACGGATTAGGTGCCGTCCTGTCCCAGGTGCAAGAAGGCCGGGGAAAAAGTCATATCTTACTACAGTAAGACGCTCAACCCCGCCGAACGTAACTACTGTGTTACCAGGAAGGAACTCCTGGCGGTAGTCAAAGCGGTGTGCCACTTCAGACCATATTTGTATGGGCAAAAGTTCAAGTTACGAACTGACCATGCCTCCTTATTATGGCTCTGTCGCAAGAAGGAACCAACTAGCCAGGTAGCCCGAGGGCTGGAAATCCTTTCGGAATTCCAATACTCGATTGAACATCGAAAAGGCATCCACCACGGCAACGCTGATGGGCTTAGTAGACGCTGCCCAGCCGATTGTCGACAGTGCCAACACATTCAGAAAAGGGACGGTGGGCCAACAAAAGAGGAGGTAGCAGGAGGGTCCACTCCTGGAGACACAAAGCCCTTGGGGCCCTCTAGCACTGCAAAAACCCTTATCGGTGATACCGTGAGGGCGATACACGGAAGAGACCCGGCACCGCCTGATGCAGGGCTAGTCCACATGCAGAGAACTGGACAGCACCCGGTGGCCGTGGTCTATGAAGCCGTTAGAAATAACCACGCTCTAACTCAGGAACAATTAGACCTAGGAAGTCGTGAACTACGAGTACTCGCCCGTCGTCAATCCTCTATGAGGATTAGGCCAGACGGTGTCCTAGAAATCAGGATGGTTATGAACAAAAGGGCGCGGTGGTGTACCCTCTGCCCACCCGGCCTCCGAGGCACAACTATGTGGCAGACACATGCTCTGGCACACCAGGGCATAAAACGCACCCAACGAAGGTTGCTATTGACCTGGTACTGGCCGGGAATCTATGCTGACACCCGCAGACTGGTTCGGAGCTGCGAGGTGTGTCAACGTGCCAAAAGTGGGGGCACACAGCCCAACCCTGCTCGGCAGCGCATGTACGCTGGACGACCATGGCAGAAATTGGCAGTTGATCTTGTGGGGCCACTACCGGAGACAAGGAGGGGAAATCGTTGGATCCTCGTCCTGACGGACCATTTTACAAGGTGGCAAGACGCACTAGCACTACCAGATGCCACGGCCGCAGTGGTGGCAACCGCCCTAGATGAAAGGGTTTTTGCTCACTTTGGCATCCCCGAGCAGGTCCACACCGATCAGGGAGCACAATTTGAGAGCAGTCTAATGAGGGAGCTATGTTCGTTGTGGAACATCGAGAAAACCCGGACCACTCCCTACCACCCTCAGGCCAATGGGGTGGTTGAGAGGAATAATAGGATCTTAGGAGATTCTTTAAGATCCTTATTACTGAAGCGCCAGCCCAATGAATGGGACCTGTTGCTACCGCAGTTGATGCGAGCCTTTCGGGCTACGCCCCATACAGTGACGGACGAGACGCCCAATTTCCTGATGTTGGGTCGAGAGCTCCGGTTGCTGGACCAGATTACCTACCACCCTCCACTCTCGGACAGTCTGCCGGTACATGCCTATGCCCAGGCGCTCAAAGAACGCCTCGAAGAGGTGCACCAAACCCTAAGGGAAGGACAGACACAGATTAGGACCGAAGAGGGACAAGAACCTACCCTGTTTGCGCCTGGTGATCAAGTATGGCTGCAGAACATGAGACGGCGTAAGGGAGAAAATCCAAAGCTCCAGGCCAAATTTGTGGGGCCTTATGAAGTAGAGGAAGCCTACAGCAATCACACTTATTTAATTGCAAGGCATGGCCAAAGATCTGTACAGAACGGTTGCCGATTAAAACCGTATCACCCCTGCACAGATCCCCGGGGACAAGCCCCCGCTGCGCTGGAACCCACTCGACGACCTAACATGAGGGGAGCAGTGAGGAGAAGACAGCCGCGGGCCAGATCCCCCGAGTTAGAGCAGCTAACACCCCCAATTCGTCAAGAACGAGCCGGTACAGCCAGAACCCCTATTCTTGAAGATCCGGTGCCGCCCACTGAGCCAGTCATGGCCAAAGATGCACCACCCTTGCCGGAGAACGACCTAACGGCAACCCAGTCCCCAAGGAGGACTGAGCAAGACAACACAGGAGGACGCCCCCGACGGAATGTAGGACCACCCACTCGATACGGTGAAGCCTATTGTCACCAGATAGCTGAAGCCAGTCCTACCTACGAGGAAGAATTCCCTGCTCTGCCTCCACCAAACCAAGCTATCCGTCAATCTTTTCCCATTCCCTCCTGTTTCACCAGGACCTGGGACACCTCCCCTAGAGATGCTAGGAGGCAGTAAGATGCTCTCCCCACAAACTTGACCGAGCACGGGTGTTGCTCGCCACTATTATTCTCTTTGCTAAATTGTGTAATTAAAGACCAAAGAGATACAGTCTTTAATGGAGAGGGGAATGTGGTGGAATTTTATGTCTACTACCACTGCGCAAGGTCCCCCTGACAACTGTTGAGTGTCAGGCAAGCCTAAATAGAGCCTGGCACAGCCAGAACATAAGTAAGTCAGCCGGTAGAAACCCTACCGGCCCTGCAGCAGTCACTGCCTGCCCTGCAGCATTCACTGGCTGCCCTGCAGCATTCACTGCCTGCCCTGCAGAGGTACCACCGGCCCTGCAGCACACCCTGCCAGCCCTGCAGCATGTACTACCGGCCCTGCAGTGCCATTACCATACCTATACCGGGTCGGTGAGCAAAGAACTATTATAGCCTGAGAACCGAAATTGATACCAAAGGTGCAGGAGCCCGACTTTGCAACATAGCTGTCTTCAAACAAGACCAAAGCCAAGGACCACAAACCATAAGGACCAAGAACCAGGGCTACTCATTGCACCACCATGAGTAAGCAAGATTGACTAAGAAGCTCCGCCCCCTACTTCTGGGCGCCTGGCACATTTAACTCTATATTAACCAATGACTGTATCATATATTTATATCTCATGATCTGATTAGTGTAAACACTTCCTGCCATTGCTGATTTGTTGCCCCTTGTTTGGGCATATGTTTTAATCATGCTCTGCCTATAAAAGGCAGAACATTTCACTAGACTCTTTGTATTGTATTGGGATTCTACCTGTGCTTAAGCCAAGTAGCATGATACATTTACCCTTATTATACATTGCTGGTTACGCTGTGTAATAAAGTATGGTTAACTCAACAAGTCATTGAGTTGTACGTTTGAGCCGTGGGCTCCGGGAACAGTTGTGGAGTTGGCATACTCCTCTGTTGGAAGTTTACCTCTGGAGTGAGGCGTTGTTGGTGGACGTTTGGTCGGCCCCCCAAAATCCACTACAATATTGTAATGGATTCCGGTCTTGTTTCCACGGAAATCCACTCTGCTTAAGAATTATACCTCTCTCCAGAGTGGACACTGTGCTGCTTGACAGTGACAACTGTAATAATGCAACCAAATTGTCCGGTATAGTCAGAGCCCATGACTCACACAAACAACACAGAGTGCAGTTTGAATACTGTCAAGACATGGGAATGAATGCAGTGAATCTGAGCAAAGCCAGCCCTTTTATAGGTAACTGGCAGGAACTAATTAGCATAAAATCATAGAACAGTAAGAGCACAGGAAGTGATTAAACCAATGCGATTACATATATAAATAAACAACCAATCATACGATATATAAGAATTAGATAGAATAAGCGCTAAGTGGCTAGAGGCAGAGTCCTGTCTCCCATTGTCCAATAAGAGTGTCCTACAGGGTACCAAGGCTCTGTAAAGCTTGTGGTATTGGCTACTTCGGATATTAGGAAGGGTATCTTCTGTTTTTGACTTAATGCAGAATCCTGACTGGTTTTAGAAGTTCTCTGCTACGTCAGCCATCTTTGACCGGTCCTCATTCAACATACCGGGTCAGCAGGGGTCAATACCGGCCCTGCAGGGGTCACTACCGGCCCTGCACACCATGCTACCGGCACAGTGAAGCTTTGCTACTGGCACAGCATCTTACCGATGGCTGTGGGTGAAACTCTAGCGCATTCGGTGCGGAAATAGTGTAGTAAACACTATTATGATTGTGCACCAAAATCTACCACAATATGACGAATTGGTTCTATCCTCCACAAAAGTAATAACAAAATACATAAAAATTGCGATAATACAATATTAAGGAGTTGTCACTCTTTATTGTCTCGCAGTAAGCACAAAAAACTCGATAGTTGTCTTCTTTAAAAAAAAAACTGCAATAGTTAAATGCTTATGTTAATTCAAACCTAATTTATAATTTTTAGACAAAAATAAATTTGATAAAACTTGTAAGCAACTAGCAGGGTAAGAGGAAATAAACAATACTGGCACATTGATGTGAATGCAATCATCTGTGCGCATCGGGAGGTGACAAAGAGTCATTTGATGTGAATGGTATCAGCTGCACATATCGGGAGGAGACAAAGAGTCAGTTGATGTGAATGCTATCAGCTGTGCATATCGGGAGGAGACAAAGAGTCATTTGATGTGAATGGTATCAGCTGCACATATCGGGAGGAGACAAAGAGTTATTTGATGTATAGTGTAATGGAAACAAATTCTTTACATATAAAAGAACCTGCATCGATATACAGTAATTAACTACCACAAAATATCAATATGCTATTCAAAAACACAAAACAATAAAAAATTGATAGGTTTGTAAGATACAATACAAGTTATTGATAATCTTTAATTGCAGGTATAAGTAATTACTGTGTTGTACAGTGTTATTTGCATTCTGTAATACAACAATACATTATCTATGTAAATCAATACATATGGTACAACAGTAAAAGAAGATCCCATTCCTGGGTATAGATCGACATTACTTCAGCTGAGTCGTCGCAAGCCATCAGGTAATCTTATAGTTAAATTTGAAACTATCAAAAGCTTGAAGTTTTAAATGAAATTTGTTTTACCAAATGGAAAAGATTGGATATTATTGACAACAATGGAAAAAATGCTGCAAAATATTCATTTGGTGGAACTTTGCACATACTTATAACCTACCAACGTGGACCTGCTGTGTATAAAACAAACAAATAGATTAAATAAAAAAAATCTGACAAGATTTGATGTCAAACCTATCTATAATAATAACTTAAAGCAGATTTATTTAATTGTTTATTGAATGTTGCTTTTAATCATAGGATCAAGATTCAGGAAAAAAATAATTGAAGGTGTATTTTTTGTCATATTTTGAGATTTTAGGTTCAAACTGTTGCTTATTCACAGTAAAATCTAGGTTCATCTCTATAGAACTAACTGTCACAAAATTTGTGATATGAGTAGTAATATATGAGCAGATCTCCCTACCAAGTGTTTTTTTGTGGATTTGATCTTTGGGGTTATGCAATGAGTTACGACGTTGGATGAATTCGCCGAGTTTTTATTGTATTTCATTTGAGAGGTATTTGTGTGGCATTTGAGTGGCATTTAAGTGGCATTTGAGTTTTGATTATTTTTTTACTTAATTTGAACTTATAGATTTTGAATGTATGGCATTCAAGTTTTGATAATTTTTTACATAATTATATACATAACTTTAACTCATAGAGCATCTAGATTTTGAATGTATGGCATTTAAGTTTTGATAATTTTTTGTAATTCGACTCATATGATATCTTGAGAGAGAGGAGAGAGAGGAGATATATCTACATTGAATAAATACAGTGATTAAAAATGAAACAATATGTGAATATACACATTTATTGTGTAATAAGTAGGGAAAATTTCATATAACATAGCTAGAGTCAGTAAATATTAAATAATATCAAACACTACAACTTGTAATGACAATCAATGCATAAGCTTTTACTAAAAGCTATCTTGAAAACCTTCAAAACATGATCCCAAATGGAAAAAAAAAATGGATAAAGTTAGATATTCATCTATTTGCTTACATCTACAAAAAAAAGAGGTATTTGGTGAAATCTTTTTTTCATTTTATTCAAGTTTCATTAATTTTTTACAAAAACAAATCATCCTCTAAATGGTTAAATTTCATCTAATTGTACAAGTTTACAAAAAACAGGGTCTTTGGTAAAATATTCTTTCATTTCATTAAATCTTCATTATTTTTTTCCAAAAAAAGAAATCACCCTTTAAATGGTTAAATTTTATCTGTTTGTATATCTTTACAAAAAAACAGGGTATTTGGTAAAATATTTCCTTTATTCTATTTAATTTTCATTAATTTTTTTCAATAATTGCTCAAATATACATTATTTTCTTATTGTTAGGTAAGCACCCTATCATACAAAATTAGTTTCTTGAGTGAGGGTTTTATCCTGCATTTTCCTTTTGAATTTTTTTCAAAAATTTACCATTTTTTCAAAAACAATCATTTATATATACAATTTCCATTATTTTTTTAAACAGAACAATCTCTATCTCTGAGAGGATGGAGATATTGGGGTAGAAAACTTAGACATGATGATGAGAAGGCTATGGATTTTCCCATTCAAGAACAAACCATTTTTGATGGCAATTTCAATTCTGAAAACTAAATCAATGTAATTTGTTTTTCAAAATGCAATCATCAGAAAGCTTCTGTCATGATGAGGAGGAGGTTATGGATTTACCCATTCAAGAACAAACCATTTTCGATGGCGACTTCAATTCTAAAAACGAATTAGAACTGAAGTATGTGGTATTACGTAATAATTTTTTTTACAGAAAAAAAATTGTTTTCAAAATGCAATCATCAGAAAACTTCTGTCATGATGATGAGGAGGATATGGATTTACTCATTCAAGAACAAACCATTTTCGATAGCAACTTTAATTCTAAAAACTAAATCAATGTAACTTTTTTATTCTTTGTCTCCCATAAAATTGTTCAAAACGAATTAGAACTGAAGTATGTGGTATTACATAATAATCTTTTTAAAAGAAAAAAAAAACACATCAAAATCGACAAATTACTCCTCTAGATAGCTCAAGTTTACAATATTTGAGAATTAATCGCAATAGAAACATTAAGCCTACTTGATAATAAAGAACTTGAGTGTTAAATTTGACTAATTGATTCAATGTTATTATATGGATCTTTTGAAAATAAACATTTCAATGAAAACATCATATTTAGTCTTTGACACACTTGAAACCATTTTCCAGTAAATATTTTAGAAATGTTTACTATATATTTACAAGAAAAATGTGGTATTTTGGTAAAATATTCTTTTATTCCATTCAATTTTCAATATATTTACAAGAAAAATGCAGTATTTGGTAAAATATTCTTTCATTCCATTCAATTTTCATTAAATTTTTTTGAGCGAAGGCTTTATCCTACAGCATCCTTTTTAATTTTTTATGTTTTAAAACAGGGTTTATTACAAAGTTTTTTTCAACTTTTTAAAAAAATAATCATTATAATATATAGTTTTCAATATTTTTCTAAAAAACTAAATGTATATACATAGAGATTTTTACTTTATATTCTTTTATTCCATTCAATTTTCAATAAGTTTTTGAGTGAGGATTTTATCCTACACCTTCCTTTTTAAATTTTTTATGTTTCACAACAAAGTTTTATTATATGACTTTTTTTCTTAATTTCTTGAGTGAAAATTTTATCCTACACAATCCTTTTAAATTTTTTATGTTTCAAAACAGAGCTTTATTACATTTTTCCATTTTTTTTGATTTTTTTTGAACTTTTTAAAAAATAATCATTGAAATATATAGTTTCCGATATTTTTTAATTTTTTTGTACTTTTAACTTTTTTAAAAACTGTCAAAAAATCGCCAAATTACCTCTCTAGATGAATAAAGTTTACAAGTAAATAATTGTATTAGAAAATACCATATCTAGTTTTTACATTCATACAACTGTTTTATAGTAAATTTTTTGTAATACAAACTACTATAGCTTACGATATCAATGGTTACAATGCACTTTTCTTGGACAATATCTTCTTTGATGTTCTTCTGATATATTATTAGCCTCAGAGAGGAATTCTTGTATTCCGTATTCTTTTTGATCCAATAACTGACTAAAATACAAAAGTTATTCATTATATAAATAAATTTTACTCTTAGCTACATTAGAGAGTTTAAATTATATATAACAGGTAAATAACTCACTGAGTTACATCATTCAGCTCATTATTTTTTAGGGAAAGTTCTTTACTCTGTTTTCTTTTTACGATATAATGGACTAAAATAAAAAGTGATGTATTAGTATAGCATGATTAAAATTGATGTAAAATAATTATAAACTTTTGTTATTTTTTCAACTTCTATGTAAAAGAAATACACTGATTACACACGAAAAAGTCCTTGTTTTTCATCTGGATTCGGAATGTATAAATATAAATATATATATACAATTTTAAAAATGTTTTACAACAAACACTCATGAATTATCCATTTATGTGATAAAACGTGTTATTTAAGTGAGAAATTAAGCGTTTTTGTAAAATAATTATAACCTTTTGTTATTTTTTAAACTTTTATGTAAAAAAAATACACTGATTGCACAAAAAAGTCCTTTTTTTAATCCAAAGTATATATAATTTAAAAATGTTTTACAAAAAATGTTTATGAATTGATCATTTATGTGAAAAACTAAACATTTTTGTAAAATAATTATCACCTTTTGTAATTTTTTAAACTTTTATGTAAAAAAATACACGGATCACACAAAAAATTCCTTTTTTTAATCCGAAATATATATAATTTAAAAATGTTTTACAAAAAATGTTTATGAGTTGATCATTTATGTGAAAAATTAAACATTTTTGTAAAATAATTATCACCTTTTGTTATTTTTCCAACTTTTATGTAAAAAAATACACTGATGACACAACAAAATCCTTTTTTAATTCGAAATATATATATATATAACTTAAAAATGTTTTACAAAAATGTTAACAAATTTATCATTTTAAGTGGTTTTTCATTGTAAGAATACACAAAATTTTCACAAATCAACTTCTTTAAAATTATGGTAAAAATTAATAAAACTTACCTATAGTGATATGAATCCCTTGAGTTATAGATTAGCTTCTCGAGAGTTTGTTCTCCACAGTGTTCTTTTTCAGCATCATCGAAGTGGTTGAGAAAATCCTCAGATTTTGGATTATCAGTCAGTTCCGAGGCTTGGACGAAGGCTTGATGAGCTGCGAGTACACTGATGTTGTAGAAAATTGAATTGTCCGCGTTTCGACTCAGACCCTTAAACAGAATAACTCCAAATCTTTCCGATGTCACAGCAGAAGCTATTTGATGAGGAATGCGCATATCTCCGATCAGTAATTCTTCATCTACAACACTTCTGTATTGAACTAGAAGAGTCTCTTCATTTCCATTCCATCGTCTGTCAGATTTTGTTATAACTTCAGGGTTTTGGAAACATATGACACTATCTGTTGGGAAATCCTGAAGATTAGCTACCTCGAAATAAGCATTGATTTGTCGCATACTTTTTTCTGGTAATACATCAAATGCATTCTTACACCTCAAAGTAGTTCCTGTTTCTGTAGCAGCACAAAAAATTGCTTTTCCAGTCTTTTCAACACCCATGTAGATCAAAACCAGTGGTCTTATTTGCGAAGCTTCATTGACAAGTAATCCTGCTGCTAATGGAATAGTGCTCTTCACTCTAACTATCTTTCCATCCTTTTTATAGTTGTAGATGATGGTGCAATTCGTTTCATCATGGAACTCAACGGTTAACACCTGCATAACTGTAGGTATCGGTAAATCTTCAACATTGACTATGTTTTCAATGTTTCTTCTGGAAGCTGGAGATAGAGTACTTAACAGAGAGGCGCTTTTGATGATGAGAGTTGCCAGAGTATTCAGACTGACGCTTTGAAAAGGAATCGTAGTGCGTTGAAGAAGTACATTGTCATCGATCACCTTCTTATCTTGTGAAGGTTTTGGTTCTTTATTCTTCAGTTGTTTTGTATTGACTTGTGTCGACATTCTAAAAGATAAAGTAAAAATCCATGTTATGATTTTTTGATTTCTTTTTCAAACCAATTTGAAGATATATATATACAAATATATATATATATTTACTCAATATCATACCGCTGTTAGTATCTAAATCGATAAAAAATTAAATTTATACTCAATAGTACATCAAGTTGACTTACCTCCAAACAGAAAGTCTTTCTAGCAGTTGTAGTAGATGGTGTTGTAGTAGAACTTGCTCCTACAGTTGCTAATGTTGAAGTGACTGCTTTCTGTGTAAAAACAGTGCTTCTTATATAGCTGAAATCATGCCATTTATCATAAGGTTAAATTAATGAAACATTGTTTTCACTGAAAAACACCAATGCTTTCGCGGGAATAAATAACTTATTTTCACGCGAATGGAACCCGTTGCTTTCGCGGGAATAAACATTTTATTTTCACGCGAATGGAAACCATTGCTTTCGCGGGAATGAATAATTTATTTTCACGCGAATACAAACCAATGCTTTCGCGGGAATAAACATTTTATTTTCCCGCGAATGGAAACTGTTGCTTTCGCGGGAATGAATAATTTATTTTCACGCGAATACAAACCAATGCTTTCGCGGGACAAAACTTTTTATTTTCACGCGAATGGAAACTGTTGCTTTCGCGGGAATGAATAATTTATTTTCACGCGAATACAAACCAATGCTTTCGCGGGAATAAACAGTTTATTTTCACGCGAATGGACACTGTTGCTTTCGCGGGAATGAATAATTTATTTTCACGCGAATACAAACCAATGCTTTCGCGGGAATAAACATTTTATTTTCACGCGAATGGAAACTGTTGCTTTCGCGGGAATGAATAATTTATTTTCACGCGAATACAAACCAATGCTTTCGCGGAAATAAACAGTTTATTTTCACGCGAATGGACACTGTTGCTTTCGCGGGAATGAATAATTTATTTTCACGCGAATACAAACCAATGCTTTTGCGGGAATAAACATTTTATTTTCACGCGAATGGAAACTGTTGCTTTCGCGGGAATAAACATTTTATTTTCACGCGAATACAAACCAATGTTTTCGCGGAAATAAATAATTTATTTTCACGCGAATGGAAACCGTTGCTTTCGCGGGAATAAAAATTTTTTTTCATGCGAATACAAACCAATGCTTTTGCGGGAATAGACATTTTATTTTCACGCGAATGGAAACTGTTGCTTTCGCGGGAATGAATAGTTTATTTTCACGCGAATACAAACCAATGCTTTCGCGGGAATAAACAGTTTATTTTCAAGCGAATGGACACTGTTGCTTTCGCGGGAATGAATAATTTATTTTCACGCGAATACAAACCAATGCTTTCGCGGGAATAAACATTTTATTTTCACACGAATGGAAACTGTTGCTTTCGCGGGAATAAACATTTTATTTTCACGCGAATACAAACCAATGTTTTCGCGGGAATAAATAATTTATTTTCACGCGAATGGAAACCGTTGCTTTTGCGGGAATAAAAATTTTTTTTCATGCGAATACAAACCAATGCTTTCGCGGGAATAAAAAAATTATTTTCACGCGAATAGAAACCAATGCTTTCGCGGGAATAAAACATTTATTTTCACACATTTACCTATATAAGAGACAACGGTTTCAGACAGAGAGCATCCAGTTCAACAACAGTGAGCAAAGGAGCAACATCTATCTACTACATCTTCCATTGCAACTACTAAGAGTTCTCTCTTCATAAAGGTAAAACTTAAATTCAATTATTTCCGCTAGCTAACACAACTATCTGAAGGCTTTATGACATATCTATCTTTAAATTGATTATAAAGAACTGAACCAATTTTTTCTGTTTTTCAGAATGAATACTCAAGACGTAGGAAGTCAACCATTGTATCTAAAGTTGGAATCTCAGCCTGATGAAAAGGTAAGAATTAATAAAAAATACTATTTAACACCTGTTGAAAACCTTTAATTATTTTAGTTATCTAATAATTATCGCTTGTATTTTAGAACAATACAACAACAAAACCAATCTACTTAAAGGACTTCCTTCCAGAAATGTATCATAACTATGTGATAAATAATGATGTTGTTGAAGAAAAAGCTGTAGAACGTTTGACATTTCAAGTTATAATATTCTGTATAACTCAACACATGATGAGTATGGGGATGTGTTGTAAGAAACATGATATATCTACAGAACGTTTTGATGACATTATAAAAAACGGTTTCGAAATCGTTTTGTCAATGGTGGAAGTCGTTAATATTAATAATTTTTTAAAAGAAATTGAAAGAAGTGCTTGGAATCAAATAGTTTTCAAAAAATTATATAGCATGACGTGGAACAAAAAAACTTTTTATAAATTCGGAAAGCATATTTATAATTATGTCCAAATAGATAAAGCTCTATCCTCTTCTGTAGGTATTTTAGAACTAATGTTAGAAGCGTTTCATACATATTTATGAAAAATTTTTAGTTGTTTTTTATTATTTTACAATATTTTGTTCAAACTATTATATTTTATTTCTTACCAATTGAGATGTTAAAAGCAGTATGATATTAAGTAAATACATATATATATATATATATATATATATATATATATATATATATATATATATATATATATATATATATATATATATATATATATATATATATATATATATATATATATATATATATATATATATATATATATATATATATTTGAATGCATCCTTTGTTGTCTGTCTCCACATCCCAATAGTTTAATAAGCACATTCTCAATCTACCATATTTCTATGATCTTAACTGCTTTTGGCATAAATACATATATATATATATATAAGACACTCTAAGTAATAAATACACTCTTAGCCACTCATGTAAATATTACCCTTTTATTTTTAGAATGTTATGGATGCTCTTTCTGAAGAGCTCCTTTGCACAGATCCATATCCAACAGAAAATAAAATGAAAAACTGCAAAACAACTCCTAAGAGAAGGAAAACTGCTCCAAAAAAGCGAATAGTGAGGAAACGAAAAAAATAGTGAGAAAACAAACTACTTGCGTTGATAAGCAAACAATGGAGAGTGCAGCTATAGCTCATTTAACAGTTGAATGTCTCAACGAATGGAGAGTTAGGGAATTAAAAAAGTCTAAAGATTCTCAAGTGATGGACTCACCAAAAGTTCCGATTTGCAAAACATTTGAAGATCTTCCTATCCCAAGCATTATGCGAGTGACTGGTGTGATACATCCATCAAGTAAGGAGAAGTGTAGATATTCTCAAGTACACTACCATGATCCTTCAGATATAAATGAGCTCGAACCCAAAATACTCCTCTGTCCAGTTGAAATAGCTAAAAACTTCAACTGTGATAATTACCCTCCTCCGTTTAACGTTGCATATTTGGGTAGAAAGGGAAAACCAAAAAATAAAAGTGTTCTTTGGTATGATGTCAGACGTGTTACCAGACATCCTCTAAGCAAAAAGAAAGCTGAAGAGGAATCACTATATTTCAGTACATTGACTAAAGGTCAGCTCAAACGCTTCTTGAACATCAAGTCCCTCAATAGTTTTCAACCCGGTGCTATTTTTCCTTACCAAGATGTTGTTGATAGATTCGTTTCTCATCGATTTAAAGGAGGGCAGTCGAATGTAATTTGTGTTCGTTATAGCATTGAACAATGTGGAGAAACACTGTTGAAGACGCTTGTCATACCAGACAAATATGCTTCAGAAGCAAACCAATATACTCCAGGTGTGATGATCTACAAAGGAAAAACAACCCACGGAAAATTTAAGACAGAATACGATCTTTCATTTTCCTCTCCATACAGTCTCAGTAAAATGTATTGGAGACAATATTGTGATCAAGCAAAGCACAACAAAGCAATATTAGAAATTGATGATGATGATGAACTTGAAGATTTTCCACGTGGAGATTTTGATGATTTTGAGACAGGATATGTTGCTGAAAAAAAATGATGAGATACATGATAAAACTCGGTGAGAGTTTTTTCTCTAATCATTGTAAATAATACTTCAACTCAATTTAGATGTAGTTGTAGTTATTTCTACCTCAAATAATTTTTTGTTTTAGCGATGGATAGTCTCTAATTAAAAAAAAACAAGTTGGATAATGTGACTTGGTGAGCTATTTCCCTTTTCTATATAATGTAAACTATCCAATGTAACTAAAGCTATAATTCAAATTCATGTAATTATTTTAAATTTTTGTTTAATCATTCTAAATTAATACATAACTTTTTATTTTAGTTCATTACGAATTCAAAAGCACATAAAACAGAAGTCTCTCTTCTTAAGATATAACATCACTACATCAAAGACATCATTGTAAAAAAAGACTATGTATTAATTGTTATTACTTAGTATTTACTGACTCTAGCTATATTATATGGAGAGATTTTCCCTACTTATTACACAAAAAATGTATATATTCACATATTGTTTCATTTTTAATCACGGTATTTATTCAATGTAGATATATCTCCTCTCTCTCCTCTCTCTCTCAAGATATCATATGAGTCGGAATTACAGAAAATTATCAAACCTTAAATGCCTTACTCTCAAAATCTAGATACCCTATGAGTTATAATTATGTATACAGTTATGTAAAAAATTATCATAACCTAAATGCCATACATTCAAAATTTAGATGCCATATAAGTTCAAATTAAGTAAAAAAATAATCAAAACTCAAATGCCACTTAAATGCCACTCAAATGCCACTCAAGTACCCCTCAAATAAAATACAATGTAAACTCGGCGAATCCATCCAACGCCGTAACCCATTACCTCAACTCCAAGGCCTAATCCACAAAAAAACACTTGGTAGGGAGATCTGCTCATATATTACTACTGATATGTGTGACAGCACCTGTGTGAATTACAGAAATTACCAGAACAACTCCTGAGATTCTACGAGGCAAGAAAGCATAGTAAAACAGCTAGATGGATATCCCGGCTTTGAGAAACCGTAATGCAAGACAAGTAAGCACTGGACAACAACTTGGTGAAACAACAAGCACTTCTGCTTCAAGAGGGAGGAGAAGCCAACAGCTACCTGAAGACATAGACAGTAGTATCAGTTCTCGAGGGAGGAGAAATCAACAGCTACCTGACGATACAGCCAGTAGTATCAGTTCTAGAGGGAGCAGAAACCAACAGCTACCTGAGGATACAGCCAGTAGTATCAGTTCTAGAGGGAGGAGAAATCAACTGCTACCTGACGATATAGCCAGTAGTATCAGTTCTCGAACAAGGAGAAACCAACAGCAACCTGAGGATACAGCCAGTAGTAACAGTGCTACAGGGAGGAGAAACCAACAGCTACCTGAGGACATAAACAGTAATATCAGTTCTCAAGGGAGGAGAAACCAACAGCTACCTGAGGACACAGCCAGTAGTATCAGTTCTCGAGGGAGGAGGAACCAACAACAACCTGAGGACACAGCCAGTAGTGTCAGTTCTCGAGGAAGGAGAAACCAACAACAACCTGAGGACACAGCCAGTAGTATCAGTTCTCGAGGGAGGAGAAACCAACAGCACCCTGAGGATACAGCCAGTAGTGTCAGTTCTCGAGGAAGGAGAAACCAACAACAACCTGAGGATACAGCCAGTAGTAACAGTGCTACAAGGAGGAGAAACCAACAGATACCTGAGGACACAGCCAGTAGTAACAGTGCTACAGGGAGGAGAAACCAACAACAACCTGAGGATACAGCCAGCAGTATCAGTTCAAGAAGGAGGAGAAACCAACAACAAGCAGAAGACAGAACAAGCAGTACATATACAAGAGGTAGAGGTAGAAGGAGAAGGCAACAAAGAATAGTAGATTACTCCAGCAACTTGAGTTCCATCTATGGGTCACACAGTAGTGATGATGACTCTATTGACACTCCAGAAGTGATTGAAAGAACAAGCGATGGTTTTAGACACAGATTAGTAAGTGGGTGGTACAATTTTATGCATTTGCTTAGCATTCTGTGCGCTCTATCTCTAATTGCACTTGTAATCTCCCCCGCCCCTATGAGTGAACTTTTTGGTATCCAAAGAACCATTGGATTGCTTTTTCCATCTACACTGCAAGAAAGAATTCAAATTCCAGAACTCCCCTATTCAAGCGATATAAAATTAACTATTTGCTTGCGAGTTTTACAATTTATTGTTGCGATGGAAGTGTATAATTTTGCTTTTCATAAACAATACTGGAGCATCCATCGTTTTGAATATGGACACAGTATGGTAATTTTTGTATTAATATTGGTAATGAGACTCAGCTCTATGTTAACCTATAAAGTTGCATCTCTTGGAATTGACTTGGAAAATCAATATTTGAACAATTTAAATTACTTAAATGAAGGGTTAAGAGTGTGCAACTACATATTTATATTGCGAGTTTTGTACATTTGGATAAATAAGGTACTACCCGCACCTGATAGATCTGCTGTTGACGTAGACCTGACATCCATTGGTGGTGTTTTGAGTTTAATTCTGTTATTAACTAACAACAAAGGTTACGAAAACGTCGATAAGGAATCTTTAGATTCAACTATTCTTTGGTTCATAACTTTTATTTTCAGACCCCTTTACTGTTTACAGTTTTTGTTTTTCTACGGAATTGTTATATACCGAATCTGCAAGTATTTCAGGTTTTCACCTTCTATCAACTTGTTACATAGAGATATAGACAATGAGGTGTATTTTCCTAGCCTGAGGAAGCTAGATAAACTACTTACATCATTTGTATTTGTATTGCCATTTATATTTGCGTTGGACTATGTATTTTTAACTAATGAACTTGGACCATTTGGACTCACTCAACATGAGATGGACTTGCATATTGATCAAGCAATACAGGAATTCAACAAGAAAAAACTCGGGCAACAGAGCTAATTTTGATAGGAAACCAATTGTCACTGAATATAGACATTACATTGAAAGAAAAGCGTTTTTTAAGCGAACAAGATTCAGCAAACTTTCAAAGTTTTGTTCAACACCAAATTTCTACTACCATTCTCTGGCTAGAGCATCTAGAACAGTTTGATGTTTCAAATCATATATTCGCCAAACAGAAACACTTGGAGAGCGTTGAGTCTTGGTGCAGACTACTTCACCAAATGAAGGATAGCCTTGAAGATGCATTACAATCACTGAGTCGACTTAATGTAAATATTACTGGAATCTTATGAGTTGTACTTATGGGCACTGTTTTATTGTCTTATTTTACATAATCTTATATGCTATAATGTTACTTATTTTGGTGAAATCTCTCCTCAAATAAATGTTAACGACTATTTAACATTACCATTTAATTACCATTTCTATGATACCCCTTAGCACACAAGACAAATGTGATTGTAAACAATATATTATAAACAATTATTGTTTCTTATAGCTAGTACACCTCAATCTGACAAAAAGCCAAAAAAAACTCTTACACTATTGAAAGTTAAAGACAATTGTTTGCTTATTTTGTTGATACATCGTTTGTTTGCAGAGCTAATATTTTCAAATTTAAAAAAACTTTTTAAAATTGTACTTTTAGCTGAAAAATATATAGTACATTCCTGTCTAACCGCAAGCCAAAAATACGTTCAACCACGC
This sequence comes from Cryptosula pallasiana, assembly GCA_945261195.1. NCBI lineage: Eukaryota > Metazoa > Bryozoa > Gymnolaemata > Cheilostomatida > Cryptosulidae > Cryptosula > Cryptosula pallasiana. The sequence continues at coordinate 21,034,731 of OX183133.1, read as the reverse complement.
TTAAACTAATTGTCAATATAAACAATTGTTTTTTTAATGCATTTACCGCAAATGATAGCCTAAAAGTAGTATAATATGAGCAGATCTCCCTACCAAGTGTTTTTTTGTGGATTTGATCTTGGGGGTTATGCAATGAGTTACGGCGTTGGATGGATTCGCCGAGTTTATATTGTATTCTATTTGAGGGGCATTTGAGTGGCATTTAAGTGGCATTTGAGTTTTGATTATTTTTTACTTAATTTGAGCTTATAGATTTTGAATGTATGGCATTCAAGTTTTGATAATTTTTTACATAATTATATACATAACTTTAACTCATAGAGCATCTAGATTTTGAATGTATGGCATTTAAGTTTTGATAATTTTTTGTAATTCGACTCATATGAAATCTTGAGAGAGGAGAGAGAGGAGATATATCTACATTGAATCAATATATGATTATATACATTTATTACATAATAAGTAGCAAAATATTCTTGTATATTATAGCTAAAGTTAGTAAATACTAAGTAATACAAAGCACTACAACTTGTAATGACAATCAATGGATGATAGTCTTTTTCTTTACAATATCGTCATTGTTGTACTGATGTTATAACTTAGGAAGGAAGACTTCTGTTCTATGTACTTTTGATTCCATAATGAACTAAAATAAAAAGTTATGTATTAGTATAGGATGATTAAACAAAAATGTAAAATAATTACATGAATTTGAATTATAGTTCTTTTTACATTGGTTAGTTAACATTATATAGTAAAGGGAAGTAACTCACCAAGTTATATTGTTCGGTTTGTTTTTTCTTGAGCGTAATTTTCATCAAGTGTTTTTGATTCTCTCTCTTCTATCTAAAGCAAAACAAAAAATAATTGCTTTATAAACAAATATTATCTAATTGGAAGTATTACTTATATCAGTTAGTTTACATTAAATAAAAAATACTCACTATGTTGTCTTGTCTGACATGCTCTTTTTGAATATAGTTTTCACCAGGGGGTGTTGGTTCTCTCAAAGATGTAGAAGATGTGTTTCCCACTCCCATTGAAAGCACTAAGACCTTGTTCTCAACAACCTCATCTGTAGTAAAGTACTTCATCTGGTTGGAATCATCAAGTTTGTTGGATAGGTTTTGAGCCGTTTCTATCGCTTGTAATGCTGTGAATGTGATTATATCATGTCGATGATAACCAAATCTACTAACTTCACGATTTCTTACAAGTATGACTCCTGTTCCAATTCGTTTGACGTCGCTAGCATGTTTTTCAGGTATATATAGAACTCCCATCATCAAACCATGGTATTGCAAACATCTGTAGTTTACCAGTAGCGCATCCATCACCACTTCTCCATTAGGTAATGTTAACTGAGTTGATATTTGAGGAGATTCAAAACTGATTACACTTCCAACAGCAAATTGAGAGAGTGTTGCGATACGAACCATACTGATCACCTGACTAGGTGTTTTTTTTTATTAATCTACTTAGCTGTTGAGCTTCCTCAAAGGAAATATTGGATGGGAAGTTGATAGGGTGAAAGATTGGATGCTTGTCTGAATCGAATCCCATAAAAACCACCAGTTTTGGAACATCCGGTTGTGTTGGAGCTAATTTGTTGTAATCCTCATTTCTCACCATAGACCTCACTTGTCATCTGTTGCCAAATGTTTCGACATTGTAGCGGATAATGCATAAGTTTTTATAGACATCCTCAGCCGGTCTTTCGATGGAGATTATCTCGAGAAGCGATGGTGCTTGATTTAAGTGAAGTGGTTGAAACCTTCCAATCATTACTCTTTCCTTGGTATCGCAAGAATTGAGCAAACTAGCAGCATTTTTTGACAAGCAGGAAAGATGAGAAAGAGATGGTGCTTTCAAAGTCCAAGTATAGTCAATCGTTTTATTTCTATCCGAATCCCATGGCTTTGGTCGAATTGTTTTCAGTTTCCTTCTTATTATATGTGAATCAGGAGGGATATTTTCTTTATCATCAGAGTACGGTTTGAATGTTGAGAGAAATGAGGTATTACGGTCTTCATTCATTTTCAGAGCGTTCAGTCAGAAGCTGGAACTGAAAAGAGAGTAAAAGATATGTAACAGATGGCTGGAATTTGAAAAATATTTTGAAAAGAATAAACTAACTAGATATTTATAAAATAAACACATAATCAAAACCATAATAATTTTTCTGATGCATTATGGTGAAACTATTTGATCTTTTATTAATAAGAACAAACTATCGAAACATAAAATTAACTTTCTGAAGTATTATAGCAAATCTAGTTGAAGTTTTTTATCAATATATGTTAAAGAATTATTTAGTGATTCTCACCTTATTGAATGAAAGTCTTTCTATAGTTTCAAGTAAATGTAGTAGTTGCTGTGTAGATGTTGCTTCTTTGCTAGCTATTGTAGAACTGAATGCTTTCTGTGTGAAAACAGCGGTTCTTAAATAGCTAAAGCTGTACTAATTAACCCTATGAAAAACCATCTCGTGAAACCTTCGTTATAATATATTTAAGACTCAGCAGTTTTTCACGCTATATTCCCGCGAAAGCATTGGTTTTTTTTCGTGTGAAAATAAAATTTTCACTCCCGCGAAAGCAACGGTTTCCATTCGCGTGAAAATAAAGTGTTTATTCCCGCGAAAGCATTGGTTTGTATTCGCGGGAAAATAAAATATTTATTCCCGCGAAAGCAACGGTTTCCATTCGCGTGAAAATAAGTTATTTATTCCCGCGAAAACATTGGTTTGTATTCGCGGGAAAATAAAACTTTTATTCCCGCAAAAACATTGGTTTGTATTCGCGTGAAAATAAAATATTTATTCCCGCGAAAGCAACAGGTTCCATTTGCGGGAAAATACATTATTTATTCACGCGAAAACATTGGTTTGTATTTGCGGGAAAATGAAATATTTATTCCCGCGAAAGCAACAGTATCCATTCGTGTGAAAATAAATTATTTATTCCCGCGAAAGCATTGGGTTGTATTCGCGGGAAAATAAAATTTTCATTCCCGCGAAAGCAACAGGTTCCATTTGCGGGAAAATAAATTATTTATTCCCGCGAAAGCATTGGTTTGTATTCGCGTGAAAATAAAATTTTTATTCCCGCGAAAACAACAGTTTCCATTCGCGTGAAAATAAATTATTTATTCCCGCGAAAGCATTGGTTTGTATTCGCGGGAAAATAAAATGTTTATTCCCGCGAAAGCAACAGGTTCCATTCGCGGGAAAATACATTATTTATTCACGCGAAAACATTGGTTTGTATTCGCGGGAAAATAAAATATTTATTCCCGCAAAAGCAACGGTCTCCATTCGTGTGAAAAGAAATTATTTATTCCCGCGAAAGCATTGGTTTGTATTCGCGGGAAAATAAAATTTTTATTCCCGCGAAAGCAACAGGTTCCATTCGCGGGAAAATAAATTATTTATTCCCGCGAAAGCATTGGTTTGTATTCGCGTGAAAATAAAATATTTATTCCCGCGAAAGCAACAGGTTCCATTCACATGAAAATGAAATATTTATTCCCCCGAAAGCAACGGTTTCTATTCACATGAAAATAATGCTGATTTATAGCAGTGCAACTTAAGCTATATAAGAAGCACTGTTTTCATACAGAAAACATTCACTTCATCGTTAGTAACTGAAGGAACAAGATCTACTACATCATCATCATCTACTACAGCACTCCTTCTTCATCATTTGAATTACATAGGAAACAGCTGAAGTTCAAACAACTATGTGTATAATTCATCTAATTCAAAGAAAACAAGTCTTCATTTGTGATGTAAGTATTTATATTTTGTTTTAATTGTAACCAATTTAAACATGAAGACATTTTCTGAAAAAAACAAGATTATTCACTATTTAAGATATCAAAAAATGTTGTATGTAAGTTTTAATTATGCTTTATTATTATTATTTAAGGACTTCAAAATGAAAAAAGTACTCCTTCTTCATCTGAATTTTATAGAAAGCAGCTCAAGTTCAAACAACTAGGAATATCATTCATTTTAATTCAAAGAAAGACAAGTCTTCATTTCTGATGTAAGTATTTACATTCTATTACAATAGTAATCAATTCAAGTATATTGAAAAAAATTGAAACTTTAGTCTTTTTTTTACTTTTTGCTATAAAGCATTATCATTTTTTTTTTTAGAATAACAACGAACTAGATCAAAGGGAAAGAACTTTCCAACAAAACTTCAACTTGAGTAATAACTGAAACTACTACTTATATTATATATAAATAATGTGTCGAGTAACGAACAACAGATATGTAGCAAATACTATTTATAACGAAAAAAAAAGAAATGCGAAAAACTCGGAATTGTTTTAAAAATACTAAAGACTACACTGAATGGATAGATGATAGTTTACTCGTTACTTCGTCGTTGTTTTTACAACAAACTTTTCCTGATACCACTGCAATAACTTATGTCGTCGCAACTTATCCGGATAATCACTGTAGTCTTTTGTCATTAAAATTACAAAAAACTATTGCGCAACTTTCCCCAACGGACTTTTTCAAGTTCATTTGCAATGAACTCTCTTTTTATGAAAGAGAGACTTTAATGCTTGATGAAAGTTATCGAAGAAAATCATTTCTTACAAATTGGAGACGAGTAGGTAAACATTGTGGTGAAAACATGGCTGGAGCTGGTTTCTATAACCTTGAAAAAGACAACGCTGTTCGATGTGCTTTTTGCCGAGGGGTATTACTAAACTGAAAGGATGAAGATGAACATCCGATGAAAGAACATGCTAAAAGTTTTCCGTTTTGTCGATTTGTTAGAGGATTTAATACTCACAATCGTGTGTATAGACCTAGAAAACTACTTGCAGATGAAATGAAAAACATCTCAATTGTCAAAAGTTATACGATGGAAGAACAAAAAACTAGAAGAGGAGATTTAACCGCAGAAGTATTACCTCTAGGTATATCAATTGATCGTGCTGCTACACCACGTTTTGCTACTGAAACATCTAGAGAAGACAGTTTCAAACAATGGAAGGGTAAAGTCTCCATAAAACTCCTTTCCAATGCAGGTTTCTACTATACTAAGTTCGGAGATAGTGTAAAATGCTTCTTTTGCTCAGGTGAACTTAAAGAATGGGAAGAGAGTGATCTACCATGGGAGGAACACTGTCGATCGTTCCCTGACTGTTATTTTTTACTCGGGAGTAAAGGTGAAGAGTATGTTGAGGATGTTTACATGCGAACAGACGAAGGCAAAAGGTGTAAGCGAGGGGTTGAAAAATATCGAGAAAAAGTAAAACAAATAACGCTCAACAATGATACCGAAGAAATGAAACTTATTTGCAAAAAACTAGGATACAGTCAAAACGATATCGAACAAGTTTTAGTGTTAAATGGAAAACCTTTTGAGCGAATAGGTTTTATGATTGAAGCCTTACATACTTTTGAAAATGATTTTACATCTATTGAGAATTCGTCAACACTGTTAAAAAATGATGCTAAAACAATTGATTCGTTAAAAAAAGATAAATATCAGACTAAGCAAAGCAAACTTGCTCAATGTGTGTCTGAGTCACATGAAAAAAAAGTAATTGCAAATCATATCTCTCTTCCGTGTGGACATCTCATTTACTGTAGTGAGTGTAAGGAAAAAGCACTTACTGAATGCTCATCAGAAGTAAAACCTTGTCCAATCGATGGTTGTCAGGTTGAAATTAAAGCATTTATGAAGATCTACATGAGCTAGCATAACAATTAACCTCAAAAAAAAGAAAAAGTAATGAATGATTAAATAGGTATTTCAATTTGAAAACGGATCATTCGTGTTTTGTAATTTAATGGAATAACAACAAATATGTTACGTGTTGAAGACTTTGCTCACCAAGAAGCTTCCAATGCTATAGGATCTAAGACTTTTTTGGCTGAGGTTTCTGATGAAATGTTGAGGATTTATTTTACGGAAGAATGTGTATACTGTGTACTAGGAGGAAGTTTTTACAAGCAAGCAACCAATCTATCACTGCTAAACTGTTACTGTTCACACATTGATGATAAATGTATCACTTGTAAAAGATATGCTGAAATGGTTGAAGGTGCTACACTTACCAAAAAAGAATTGGGTGATGCTATCGACTGGATTGATAGAAGACAAGTTTTGAAAAACGCTAAAATGGGTTTTTTTGGTGCATGATGAATGGATTAATGCTTTTTTGGATCTTTCCTCTGATGATCTGAAGTCTCCCTTTATGTTAACAAATTTGAGAGCACGATTAAATCCCTACCTATTACTACTAGTCAGAGCAAACTGGCTTATCAACGTCTAAAGGATAAATTACTTGCGATAGCGGAAGGATATCCATATGCTTATACTCCTGATGAAAAAGAAGACTCAGTCAACCCGATAATACCTATTGATTCGACAAGTATATCTGAGGACTCATAAAAGAACTGCTACAAAAAATGTTGCTTCATTTATCTCTGAACTACAGAAGAAACATGAGTGGAAAAACTCAAGGATTCAAGTCAATTGCTACATTGGCTGATTTTGTTCCTAAGTTCATAAGGACTCATTTTAAACACATTCCTTTAGAGCGTTCGAATCCTCTTTTTGTTCAACTCATCACCGAAGAAGTATTTTATTTTGTGTTAGGATTCAATCTAGTTCGTAAATCAATACAAAGCATGCTTTTGAGCTGTAATTGTATTTCAAGAGCAAATCCTCTCAAATGCTTAAACTGTTCTAGGAGCTTTGATCCAAAAGTATGCTGTGCGCAAGACAAGTTGATAGATTTTGAAGATCTCAAAAGAGCGATCGAACTGATTGATATTAAGCAATGTTTGAAAGATGCTGAACTAGGTGATTTGATAGATATTTTGATTTTAAGAGGTTTGACTTCATTTCGCTGGACAGGAACACATGTTCTTTTGTCTCAATCTCGATTGGAACCATACTTACATTTTGGTAGCCACTTTGATGAGATTGTTTCACATCTTCAAAATCAGCTCAGAGAGCTGAACAAACCACTAGCCACTTATGTATAAATAGAAAGAACATCAAGAAAGAAAGTATTCAACGTTCAACACTGAAAGCAAAAACATTTTAAAAAATGAGCTGCGTATTTATCTTGCTATTAGCACTAACATTTCCCTATGTTAGTGGAGTATTCTATACCAATGAAATTGATGAATGTATAGCCGGAGTTATGGATAAAAATGATGTCTTGGTTTTTTCACCTTTCGAAAGGACTATACGATATAAAGATGAAAATGGAACAAACTGTGTGCGACTCTACCCTCCTGACTTATTATATTGTGGTTTTTTCATCCCTCAAAGCGCTTCTTGGATCTGCAAGAGCACAACTTCTACAGATGCTGTGTCTTGCGATACTTCAACAAAATACGTTTTGAATCAAGAGGAATGTGAAATAGGTATTACAAATAATACGGAAGGACTTACTCAAAATACAAAAGTATATCGAAATGGGAATTTATGTGCATTTCAATACATTGGCGGACGTGTGATCTGTCCGATGAGAAGACAATTTATGACATATAAATTTGCATGCGTGCAATGTGTTCATTCCGATCATTCAATCAACAAGGAACCAAAACCAGTTAACATCACTAACATCAAAGATTCATCACTTTCGACTTTTGACAGTTTCAAAACTAGTGGAGTGTATTATAGCAACAAAATTGATAAATGTCTAGCTGGAGTTATGGAAAAAAACGATGTCTTGGTTTTTTCACCTTTTGAAAGGACTATACGATATAAAGATGAAAATGGGGAAAACTGTGTGAGACTCTACCCTTCTGACTATATATATTGCGGTTTTTTCATCCCTCGAAACTCTTCTTGGATCTGTAAGAGTAAAGATTCTACAGATACCGAGGAATCAATTTCAGCTAACATCACCGCCCTCAATGATATCGAAGGTGTAAATAAGGAATCAAATCCAGCTAACATCACTAACATCAATAAAATCGAAGGTGTGAATTCAACATTTTCGAGTTTCGACAGTTTCAATGTCAGTGAAGTATTTTATGCCGACGAAATCGATGAATGTATAAATGGAGTTATGGAAAAAAATGATGTGTTATTTTTTTCACCTTTTGAAAAGAGTATTCGATATAAAGATGAAAATGGAACAAACTGTGTGAGACTCTATCCTTCCAACTATTTACATTGTAGTTTTATTATCGCTCAAAACGCTTCTTGGATCTGCAAAAGCAAAACTTCTACAGATACCCTGACCTGCAATACGCCAACAAAATACACTCTGAAGCAGGAGGAATGTGCAATAGGGGTTAAAAATAATACGGAAGGTCTTACTCAAAATACAAAACTATTTTGGAATGATGAATTATGTGTATTTGAATACAACACCTAACGTTTGATTTGTCCACCAACAGAATAGTTTGAGTCAACCAACTTTGCATGTGTGGAATGCAATCATTTGACCAATGAGAAGCCGAAAATAGCTACTATCATCACTAACATCAATGGTATTGAAGGTGTAAATTTGTCATTTTCGAGTTTTGAAAGTTTGAAGTCTATTCAAAACAAGATTATCATCAGCATCACATGTCAAGGAGATAACAAAGACAAATGCGATCCCAAAGTTATATATATAGAACTTTAGTTGGAGCATATTAACCAAAGTCCACCGAAATGCAAGACAGTTAACTCTAGATGATGAAAGCATAAACTAGGTTAAAAGTCTCTCTCTCTGAATAAAAGTGAAATATCGAATCTATCTTCTATTATTCCCAATCCTAAGCAGTTATTGTCTTGCAACAGAGATTCACCCATTCACGTTAGCTCATAGACAGATTGAATGTTTTTCGGAAATTCTTAATATGGAAGCAGTTAATTCAGTAACTCATATTTTAGGAAAAAGCTTAAAATATCGTATACATACACTCACATGTTTGATACAGTTTTCTCCCCGACATAGAAGCTGTGACACTTATGATATGTGGCCTCAACAATACTTTGTTTGCGAAACCGATAAAGCTTTAAATTACATTCATTTATACGATGAGGGATTACTACCTACGATTCGAAGAACAACTTCAACAATCACCACAACTCCGCAGACAACGACGACGACAACAAAAATTACAAACGAGTCACTAGTTCCAGCTTTATCACCATCAATTCCATCTCTTCCACAAGCTCTGGGTTTAGTCGATTTAGTTTTGGAACAGCCAAGTCCTACAAACTCTACTATATACAATTATGAAGAAATCGAAACAACTACTGATTGTGTGTGTGATAGATACATCATATACGAAAACAATTCAGCAGCAATTACAAATTCAACACCATCGATTTATAGAGTTTTTATTTATAATGACTTGGAGGATTTTTCAAAACTTTCTCTATCTATATTGGAAGATAGTAAACTTAAACTTGAAGAAAATCTTGTCATCGTGATTGAACCTGAATGTGATGATATTTCTTGTAAAGTCATCAAATACTTTACAAATTAAAAAGCTTTTATAGACTTTAACACTATATATTCATCCTATTACACTTTATTATGATATATATTTTATTACATTCTCCAGTAAGCAAATAATGTAATACTTGTTATGTAATAATAAAACTATAACAATAACTATAGCGTTGTAGATGGTTATATCATATACAACATATACAAAAACAATTCAGTGGCAATTACAACTCCATCAAAAATGTTGTCATATGAGTGCCATACATTCAAAATCTATATGCCATATAAGTTCAAATCAAGTAAAAAAATAATCAAAACTCAAATGCCACTTAAATGCCACTCAAATGCCACTCAAGTACCCCTCAAATGAAATACAATATAAACTCGGCGAATTCATCCAACGTCGTAACCCATTGCCTAAACTCCAAGGTCTAATCCACAAAAAAACACTTGGTAGGGAGATCTGCTCATATATTACTACTCCTAAAAAAGCCTCCAATTTTATTTGGCCGAAACATCGGGTAGTTGGTGATTGCACCCGCAATACTGAATTAGGTTTTGGGCTATGTTATCGCATATTTATAAACCGTTCACAAATTATTAGTAAGCTTTAGAAATAAATTATAATTAATTAGAAATAATAAATTGAATCAGCAAAACAATATTTCAGTGAGTAGATAAGACATTGGTGTTTCATTTGTAATTGTCAAAAATAATTAAAATGTTCGGGGGAATTCCGACAGGTGCGCCAAAGTTGTGTAACCTTTATGACTAGCTATTAGTGAGTAGAGCGGATTTCAGAAGTCTATTGACATACAATCAGAGGCGAAATTGTATTGGCTAATTGGAGAACAAATTTCTTTCTGATTGGTAGATTAGTTGCAAAGTTGTTAATAAAACTGTAATTTGACACCTAAAAATCTGCGTCATCGACAAAATCATATATGAATCCTTTCACCGCATCACGTGATAATTATCGGTTGAGTTGTGGTAGCTATTTCTTACATGAAATTTTTGCTGATTGATTTTGAAGCTTTGTTCCATCGATTATTTCACTCTGTAGCTCACTCAGTACAGACAAGCAAATACTAACTGCACTATGATGCACTACGATGCACTACGATGCACTATGATGCACTACGATGCACTACGATGCACTACAATGTTAACTAGTCCCAATCATTGAATATACTACAGACGGTTTAATGCGATTGATATTATATAATATAAGTGCTCTTACATTTAAAATAATTTAAAAATTGTCGAGCATGCAGTTGTTGTGCATAACTTGACCAAAAGTAACACTGATCTATGCTGCCTGTTATCATAACGAGATTTTCATTTTTTCCATCCAAATGACTTTCAACATCCAATTTGAAATTTGGATTTCAATTTAGGAAGAGGCCGCAACTTCAAACTTACACATTTTTTCTAAAATTGTACAATATTGCATCGATTGCATTGACAGCTACCGATTCAATACTGAGATTTTAAGGTACCTGGTTCTGTAGAAATCATTTAAAGAACTTATTAGGTCAATGAGGGTTAATTCATTACAATATAACATTGAATAAGAGCTAGGACCTGCAACAAATCAAATAAGGGAACTTTCATGATATATTATAGACCGTGGAATAAAACTAAAAATACCACTACCATGTGACATTGTCAGTTCTTTTGCGAAAAACGAAAACTGATTATTGTAGCTCCCTCCCAGGTAGGGGTGCTTAATAATTAAGCGTTGTGTTATCAAGGACAGCCGTGGTGGATTTTACGAGACACATACCTGTTAATCATACTTCCAAAAGTCTTCTGATAGTCCCAGGCATCAGGCGAGCCTAGTCAACCAATACAGTAAGACCAGCGTTGCTTGCACTTAACCTGTTAGCTAAAACAGCAATAGGATTAAGTAACTAATCCCAGCACAGTATAGATTAGTTTACCTGCTCTGAGAAGCAATCTCGGGCCGCCATTTATCATAGCCTGAATGACCAAACACAGCCTAGAAGACTCCAGGGTCTGTATTTACATTTTTTCCATGTTTAGATTTCAGGATTTCGTGAACCAAGGCCGCCAAAGACCAGCATCTCCAGAGGAGGAAAAGAGCCACCTAGAGACAATTATCACTTGCTGTGAGATCCGTGACTCTGCCCCTTATTTCTGAGCACCAGATTTATCTCATACCTGATTCGTTAATATTTATACCTGTGTAGTGGATTTGGGGGCGTAAAACCACTCACTGAAGTCGGTAGCAATCCGACGGTATGCTACCACTAGTTGCCTTTCACCTAGAAGCAACAACAGGTTGGTATACACTGTATCAGAAGCGAAGAGTATACTCAACTCCACAAATAGTAAAGAGCCCTTGGCTCAGACTTGTAACTCAGTGCTTTAGAGTAAATATGCCTTTATTCTTTCATAAGAATACCAGTATGTGAAAGTCCCAATACAAACTGATCATCATAGCAAAAGTTCTGCCTTTTATAAGCAGATCACAGGAAGTGATTCAGGGTAATAGCCAATAATACAAAAGTAATACATAATGCAACAAGTGAGCAGACAGATATAAATACAGAGGAATAAATTATGGTATATAGGATTAAATAGATGTGACACCCAAAAGTGGTCGGCAGAGTTATAAGTCAGCTGTTGTTGGTACATAGTCTTTCTAGGCTCTGTTCCTTGGCTTTCTCCAGACATAAGGGTAGATATCTCCTGGATATGGTCATCCGCTATTCTCAGGCTACTTTCCAGATTCCAGTCTAGGATGATTCACTTCATGTCGACTGGTATGGCTCATACAGGGTTGGTACTGACTCATATGCAGGGTCAGTGCCTCTGACGCAGGGTCAGTCAATTCGGTACCTATTATTATAGTCATTCTGGCCATCCAATGGCTATACTAGTGATGCCAGAATGGTTGTTAAGTAACTGCGCAGATGTGAGTGCCATTAAAATCCACTACACCTGCTATGCCTACTTGTTCGCTTACATTTATAATACATGTGATTGGATTGCTTGAGTAACTAGACCGAGTACTTTCTGTCACTTCCTGTAACTCAGCATATAAAATACTGAGCTATTCACTTAATCTTTGCATATGTATCGGTGATACACTCTGTCACTTTTTCACTTTCTGGATATAATAATTATAGATAACTCAAAAACACTGAGTGGTATGCTTGAGTCGAGGGCTCACTACAATTGTAACACTGAAAATACTCTTTTGTATTAGTCTTTAGTGCCATACCGGCACAGGAACACCTCTATGGGAAGGTAATTTTTAGTTGTCAGGCCATGGAAGGTTGACTGTGTGGCTGTGTTACAGACAGGAAGTTTGCTCAATGACAGATGATGATGCGACTGCTTAATTCCACTAAAACTAAACTTAAAGTAAGCCTGTAAGGTATGGGGAAATTGAAGCACTGTTCTACCATTGATACTATATTAGCTAACTTAAAATGATAGTTACTTGCTATGGCTTTAATCTGTGTCTGGTAACTGAGAGGGAAATACATTAAATGTAGACAAAAATATACGCAGATAACCTGAAAGGAAAGTATAAGCTGACGAAAATAGGTGTAAAAACCTGTTTATGGAGCAAAATCTTGTCAGTGAATTATTGGGTTGTACTTTTAAAAAATTTAGCTGTTGAAGAAATTTTCTGAACAAATTATGTTATACAAACTGTACAGCATGCCTTGCAATAAATTTTTGTAAGTTTCCAAATTTTGTTGAGCAAGTTACAATTTTTTACTGTTTTATTGTTTTATTATTCATTAGCATTAAAAATGTTTTATGGAGAAGGATTTTGTTGACATAAACCTCTGTTTTGATTATGAAATCTAATATTCAAAACTTAGAGTTTCAAGCAGTGTTTCTTATCATACTTCATGTACATTGCCAAAGTAAAAGGAAAGTTTTTTGCCAATTTTGGACCGATCTCTTGTCTGGCGTGGTAGTACCGGATGACATGTAGCATTCTTAGATGCAGAAGTGGGCAGAATAATAAACCAGAGGCAGATGTAGAATAGTGAGCCAGAATACTGGATACAGAATACTGGCCCAGAGGTGGATGCAGAATAGTGTGTCAGAGGTGGATGCAGAATAGTGTGTCAGAGGTAGATGCAGAATAGTGTGTCAGAGGTGAATGCGGAATAGTGAGTCCGAGGTAGATGCAGAACAGTGGACCAGGCGTAGAAGCAGAATCAGTGGGCCAGAGGTGGATACAGAATACTAGCGCAGAGGTGGATACAGAATACTAGCCCAGAGGTGGATACAGAATACTAGCCCAGAGGTGGATACAGAATACTAGCCCAGAGGTGGATACAGAATACTAGCCCAGAGGTGGATACAGAATACTAGCCCAGAGGTAGATGCAGAACAGTGGACCAGGCGTAGAAGCAGAATCAGTGGGCCAGAGGTAGATGCAGAATAATGCTTCAGAGGTGGATGCAAAAGGATAAAGGGGAGCACCTGAATATTGTTTTTTACAAAAGTCTTCAAGAGTTTGTCATACAGAAGTAAAATCCCTCAAGCACTACAAATTGCTATTAGCTGAGTATAAAATAAGGTATTTGTGGTCTAACTGATATTCATACATTTCGTAGGGCGTAGGGTTATAGAATGTCATAGGATTTTCTATGAGGCTCCATATTTATGCAGAGGGTTGACATTGGAAACTTTGATGATTGCACATTGTCGTAGAAAAGTTAAGGCTCAAACACACTGGAAGCGAATCTGCGCGGCGCGGCAGTTTTTACCACCAACGAAGCCGCCTGCCGCGGCAGTGTCAAAGCACACTGGTGGACGCCGCTAGGGACTTCAATCGGAATTGTCTGCTCCCAAAGTGCAGATAACTTTTGTTTATGAACACTTTCCATTTATTATTATTATTTATATATTTATATTTGAGAGGTTTGCAATAGAGTATATAATCTAGGAGAAAATAACTTGCTGACATCTATCTACACTACAAAATCAGATGAAAAATAAAAATGAGCAAAAGTATCTATTTCTGACTACAATAGCTACACTATAAAGTTAGGTGAAATAAAAATATCTATCTATTTCTGACTATTTTTTTTATAATAATAGTTTCAATTTGTGTGTGATAAATCACAAAAGCAAGGGTCTTTGGCGGACTTCATTTATATATTTTTTTGATTATTATTTATTAATTATAATTTTATATTACACATTATGAATTGAAGTATAAGTAGTAGTTAGTTTAATAATAGTCGTTTATTTTTTTTTTACAATGAACAATAATAATATTTATTATTATTGCGTTTGGACAGCTGCAACAACTTCTCTACTGTTTGAAAATGCAAAAACGAAAAAGTTAGCTCGCTATCATAAAAGTTAGCAAATGTTACTGACCAATCAGCGTGTTTGCCGCAGCGAAATATCAAACATGTTTAATATCTTGAGCGTCTATATGTCTTTTGGCAAGCGGCATGCCGCGGCGGATTCGCTAGCGAAATTCGCGCTTGCCACTTCCAGTGTGTTTGAGCCTTTAAACATTAGTCAACTTTTTCACAACTTTAAGCTATTTTCACCACTCCCATTTATGTGTTGTAGCAATTCACTAATAATTGATAACCATAGCAATGCACACCATGTAGTAACTTGAGCTATTCATCATTAGCCTCCTCTCTCAATCAAGCTGTCTTTTAGGAAAAAATATCAGAAATTAATATTATTTTCCAATTTCTTCTGAAAGAAACAGTAGACCATTTTATGTTCTGTCACTGTACTCATAAGTTGTAGCTCTTTATCGTCAAATATCCAAAGTGCTTGAGTTTGCCACAACTTTTAGCAATCACCAAGTGTGCACAACTCTAACTTTACTACTACTCACAGAACATCATACAAGCTTCCACCACATGTATGGAGATCAGCCGTTATGTCAATATTTTGTCATATCTGACCTGTTGGTTCCAGTCATCAATCCAAAATAAAACTGTTTGTAAATGACATCCGCTCTTGATGATACTGTATCTGATGGTACACGTTTAAATGTGGGCTTCCCGTTAATTTTTATAGCAGGTTTTGGTGCAGCAATTCATCAGTTTTTATTTTTCAAGCTAGATTTGTACAAGGGAGTTGCCTCTCTTAAGCATTTGTAGGGAGGAAATAACTCCAAATTCCTTCAAAAAATGATCTAGTTGGGTATAATTTTTGCATGAGGTATTCGAGCAAGTTACCCCCAAAGACTAGGGGTTTCCAGGAGAGGGGTGCCTAGAGGGGTTATAAGTGAGAGAGAGTGAATACAGAAAGGAAAGTTCTTTACTAGTGAACCGACCCCCTCTTTGTTACCATATTCTAGCTACAGATAATACCTGATTAATTATGATTATAAATAGTTTGACAGGAAACAGTGAAATAGAATGAAAGTATTTCAAATAAAAGCTAATGGAGTGGGAGCACTTTATACACCTCCACACAATCCAAGAGGAAGTGCTAAGAAGGCAGCAATTATTGGTTATTATGCATTGAAAAAGCAAAAGAATAAAAAAGTTGGTTGCTATCAATCTCACACTGCTTGTTGGGATAAAATATTTTAGTTTAATTGGCAGGAGTGTTGATGTTTTTGTAGACAAACAAAACAAAATTTAAGTTTTCATGCAAAAAACTTTACAGCATTTATTGCTTTTAAAAAGAAATGTTTCAATTCTATGACGATTCAACTTCAGAAAAGTATGCTCTACACTGCTTGCATGTTTTCAAGCCTAACAAAACATTATGGATGGGCTGAAACTAATTGCATGCAATTGTGTGAAGAAGTTGGTTGATAGTCAGGAGTTGGTACCATATTGTAGTGAATTTTACTAGTCACCATAAGTGACTACTACTTTGTACAGATTCTCTCATAGCCTTTAAGCATCAGGCATGCCTCCTAGAAGCAATTAACAAGTCCGGTATTGATTGCAAGTAAGCTGTTTGCTCATACAAGCAATAGAGACATATTTAACTATACCTGCACAGGGTAGTTACTACCCCAGCCCTGGGTAACTATCCCAGGCCGGCATCAAGATGGCTACCATAGCCTGAGATAGGAAACATAGCCTAAGGACCTATAAGACCCGTATCCAGGTGATTACCATCCTCAGAAGTGGAGAAACTAGGATCAAGGGTGGTAAAAGACCAAGAACTGTAGGAGAGAGGAATACCAAGCTATTACTGGCTGGAATGCCCATAGACTCCGCCCCTCACTTCTGGGCACCAGTTTCCTTTAACTTTGTTACTTATCTATTATTGGCTGG
The DNA here is from genome assembly GCA_945261195.1 of Cryptosula pallasiana. Taxonomy (NCBI): domain Eukaryota; kingdom Metazoa; phylum Bryozoa; class Gymnolaemata; order Cheilostomatida; family Cryptosulidae; genus Cryptosula; species Cryptosula pallasiana. The sequence goes on along the minus strand of OX183133.1, from coordinate 21,018,022 downwards.
TATTTTTATACATATTTTTATGGGTCAACTTTGGTAATTTTTATGCGTGATTGGAGTGTTTGGCAAACTAGGTCAAACACTTCCTGTCACTTCCTGCAACTCTGCCTATAAAAGGCAGAGCTTTTGTTCAGTTCAGTGCAGTACATTACATGTCATTGTTGTGTTGCCATTTTTTATTCTTACGAGAATAGATGTTCATACTACTTGAAAGCACTGAGTGTATGTCCAAGCAGAGGGCTTGTTACAGTTGTTAAATTCGAGGGTTCTCCTTTTACAACTAGTTGTAAGTGCCATCCCGGCACTGGGTCACCTCTGGGGAGATTTTGACTCTTCATTGTTGGCTTTAAGCTGACTGCCTTGTTGTGCCTCCAGGCAATGTTAGTAGAGAAGTAGCGGACCGCTAAAATTTGCCACAATGTTATGGAGTTTGTTACATTAGACAGTACTTAGCATAAACTCTAAAGCAGACCTAGAATATTAAAGTTCAAAACAGTACACACCTTTATATATTAATCGTCTTTTTTTCTTACACTGCTGATTGTGTTGTTTGTACAGATTAAGCTCTAAATATTGGTGAAGCTAAAACACTGAAGGGTGCATTTGGTATAAAGTCTCACCATAGGTGTGGAATTGAAGGCTAACTTCTCTGCTTAGTATTTGGTGCCATAAAGACCAGGTATCACCTGTGAAGAGTGATGAATAGAAGCATCAAAGTCTGTAGAAATTGGGTGATGAGACAGATGGTTCCAGTGAGACTGTAGTAGAACTCCACAATCTACTATAATGTCTATTCAAACTAAAAACATGGCCTGTAGTTTATAGGCCCAACAGAAAACATGTTCCATTTGGCTAAAACAACATGTTAGCTTTTAGATCAATTAAGATGAACCAATGTAGTTTTTTGCAAATACAATCTGGCCTTCATGAGTTACATTTGTTTTTCCAATATCTGCTTTTTGAAGTTTATGGCTCTAAAAACAGGCATGTTTGGCAAAACATTACGAAGTATTAGATTAGTATGAAATGAAAGCCTGCAGAACTAAAAATATTTTATGGTTGCTTCAGTAATTGCCTTGAAATGCATCTGCACTCTTATTGTATGGATATGAATCCAATTATTGCTGCATTTTCCACAAGTCACCTAGACAACACTAATAATTAGCTTGGCACCATTTAATCTACATTCACCTTCCTATCTCATTGTCATGGGAATAAACAACTGGTACACAGGCTCCGCTATCTAATAAGAAACAGTTCCATGGCAGACACATCTAATGCGTGAAACACCTCTTCACAATGAAAGTCATGCAACTAGTAGCTGTACAAGTAACCGTTTGTGTGTTGTTTAGCCATGCCTTCTATTTGGAAGGATCATTAAATCAAAAGTTAGATATAATGAAGGACAGGGTGAGAGTTGCCTACAGATTGCTAGAAGCTGAATGTCACTTGTACAAGTTTAGGAGAGAAATGTCTCTGACAAACCATCCATTACATCTAGAGGTGCAGGAGCTCTTGTATCAGAGATTGCTCAGGGAGCTGATTGAATGCAGAGAAAATAAAAAAGTGGAAGAGACAACCATTGCACTTACAACAACAGCTGCGAGTGTGTCCACAACAACTGCTCCACAACCACAAGAGTGCCAGCAAGCTGTCAACTATACAGAATCATGGAGAAGAGACTACAACGGATCTGGTATCAGACCAGGAGGACCCAATTCATGGCTAGGGAATGCCTGTGATTTTTATAAAGACCGACCATGGTTTAGGTTCGCAGGAGATGCCGGAAGTAGAATGCTAGACAAATGTCCAAAAGTGCAGAGTTGTGGTACAGTGTATCCTTTCTGGACAGATGCCGAGATGCCTGAAGTAGTAGGAATAGAGCATACAGTAGATGTTTATGGAGTAGATGGAAGTCGCTGCAAGTATGATACGAGACGTGTTAAAGTGATGAGATGCTCCTCTGACACAAAACATGATTTCATCTACAAACAAACTACTAATGAAACTCTAAACTGTCTTCATGCATTTTGTGGAATGGCTTAAATGATGGATAACAAATAAAAAAAAGCACATGCGATGTTGTACTTTTTGAATAATTTACTTTCTGTACACCATACATGTACAACCAAACGCAACACCTTTGTATATTCAAAGGTAGAGTGATGTGACACTCTAGCTAACAAGTTATGTAAGACACAGTTAAATCCACTAGTGAAATAAAAGCTAACCTGCTAGTAGTAAACCTCAAGCAATAGTGCTCTTGGGTTTAAAGTTACAACACGTTAGCAAGATACAGTATAAGTTGAAGTTAAAATCTACACAATCAGTAGTAATTCTATTGCTGAGTTCATTCTACTCAATGAAGTTTTAAAATGTGAGAAGTGTGATGGGCAGACACATTGAGCAGACACATTGAGCAGGCACATTGAGCAAAACATTACTATTATGAATTGCGGTTCAAACTGTAAGCTAAATATGTAACATGTTGTAGAGCTTCTCATCTCTCTGAGCATTGCTAAATCTTTACCATTGTCAAAATAACTAGCAAATGGCTCACAGCCTGCCAGCTGTTGTGTAGCCACAGTTGAGTGAGACAAATCACCTGATCTCCACGATAAATCTATTAAGTTCCCTTACCCAACAAATTTTCCAACGCAAAGGCAACTATGTTTTGTTGTTGAATCAATGAAACCAAACAGAGTCAATGCGCTCAAGTGCAAAAAAGTGTAGAAATAGTTGAACCAAAATAGCTTTTATCTGAATACACCCTCACTGGCTGCGCAACTAAGTTGAAGACATAAAATTATTCAATGAACTGTAGTGAACTCTGCCAAGCAGCTTGACTGGCTGCCTTTTAGAAATCAAACACAGAAACTAAACATCCTAATTAGGTAAAAGTCGTAGATGATTAACAGATATATTGTTTACAAACATTCCCATATGCACAATCAACCAATAAAAGGGTCTGAAACTCCAACCAATGGTTAAAGTTTGCCGTATACTATCATTTCGCATTTTGACTCATACCTCAGGAAATGCTTAGCTGTATTGAATCGTTAGGCAGTTCTACATAGTTCACTAGAACCTAGTTATTGACATGTACCCAAGCAATAACAGGCCAAAATACTCGAGCGCTTAAAGGCCAAAAACAGTGGCCAACTCAGTGGCTATGCTATGGCTATTATGGACCAAGGGAGCTTTAAGGCATTGAATACTCAGACGTCGTGTCATGACTTAAAGTCCTAATAGGCCTCTCCTGTGAGAAAACCTGCCATATCTACTTGTATTCCAACAGTTTAGATTGGAGTTTCTTCCAGCATACTATGACGTTGTGTCATGACGCGACGTCGTTGATCAAACTGCAGTTCACTCAACAACGTCGTGTCATGACATAACGTCTTAATAGGCCCCTGCTGTGGGAAAACATGCCATATCTACTTGTATTTCAACAGTTTAGATTGGAATTTCTTCCAGCAAAAAAGTTCAAATTTTCTGAAAATCACTAAAAATTGCCTCTCCTTGAAAAACTTGTAAACTTACTATTGAAAACTTTTGATGCCTGTGTACATCTACCATAGTTGCATACCTTCATATAAAAATCATGCAGTTTTGATGAAAAGTGACAGAGCTATTTAGCATTTATTGAACAAAAACGGCTGTTGAAGAGGCTTGCGGAAAGTGGAATAGCTGTGACATGGTGACTTTCGCAACTTGAAAAAAAATATTTCGTTAATCTCGAGATGTGCACCTACGTAACCAACTAATATTTAGATAGTTTTGATTAGCGAATCTGTAGTTATAGAAGAAGAAACTTCGCGAAAGAAAAATAATAATAAAACCTACTAAAACAATAGCCATACAGATTATATCTGTATGGCTAATAATAAAACCTACTAAAACAATAGCCATACAGATTATATCTGTATGGCTAATAAAACCAGCAAAAACAATAGCCATACAGATTATATCTGTATGGCTAATAATAATAAAACCTACTAAAACAATAGCCATACAGATTATATCTGTATGGCTAATAATAATAAAACCTGCTAAAACAATAGCCATACAGATTATATCTGTATGGCTAATAATAAAACCTACTAAAACAATAGCCATACAGATTATATCTGTATGGCTAATAATAATAAAACCTACTAAAACAATAGCCATACAGATTATATCTGTATGGCTAATAATAATAAAACCTACTAAAACAATAGCCATACAGATTATATCTGTATGGCTAATAAAACCTACTAAAACAATAGCCATACAGATTATATCTGTATGGCTAATTATTTAATTTTATTTGTATAATTTAAAAGTCTATGCTATTTATTTATTCTATCTGTTCCAGTCAACAACAATCAATAGACTATCCTGCTTAACGCTCATTGTTGACTATGAATGGTCTTCCTTTTTGGCTTCCTGAAAGGTTTTCAGCTTTAGTCAAGAAACTGAACTTGAACTGCAATTGCTTATTGGCCCTGTGATAAATGTCACGTTAGTGAACCTTGGCTAAAATTTGTAGTCACATGATTACAAACAGTATAGTGCTATATTTTTCGCACAAAGTCATTTTCTGTTCATTCACCACAAAGATTCACATCTTTGTCCTATAAACAAGATCACCATGTGTTGGTGCAAATCCAGCAAAAGGCTCAAATATTTCTAAACAAGCCTTTTATAGTACATGGTTTCCTGTTCCAGGACTTGAAAACCAATAATTGAGCATGAGAAATTCTTTTAATTCTGGTTCAAAAAAAGTTAGCAATATAGCTTTTACTATGATTGCTCAAGGTTTATTTTCACTGCCGGCGATCAAAACACAGTCAACCTAGCTACTTTTCAATTAATTATGTTATCTTGGATATTGTGGAAGTAAAGGCTTGGCTACACTGCACCGATGGTTTGATACCGATGTGCCTATACAATGGTTCGTGGCTACGTGGAGGTGGCTACACTGGCTGAAGTAGTGTGACGATGTACTCGAGCGCACCGGTGAGCTGCAACTGAACTAGCCAATCATACGACACAAAGTGTGGGTTTTTGTCTGTTTCATTTCTGATAACGAATTATTTTTTCCCTGATATAATAATCATCACAATAAAAACACTAATAATTAAAGAACAATTTCATTGTGATGTATGGCTGGTCTTGTTCACCGTGAAAACATTGCTTTCAATATTTTTTTGTGGTTCTGTTTATTATTAAATCTTCCCGAGATTATTGTGATTATTCATTAGTTATAATAATAAAAATAATAAATAAATAAATGATGTAATAATGAATTTTATTTCATTGTCGCACTTGTTATTGATTTTAATTATTATTATATTTATACTAAGTAATGTTGAAATTGTCAATTAACACTGTTCTATGTCTATGAGCCTTGTAAAATTAATTCACTATTCAAACTTTATTATTATAACATGACATAAGTGATAGTTCCTTCGGAGTTTGCAGTGGATGCTTGTTGTTGACAAAAGTTTTAACAGAAATGCGTTGTAAATGGTTAAACTTCATGAGCTTGGGAAAATATTTTGTTTCAACCAATCAGAGAAGGCCGATGTTTCTTCGGCATCGGGCATAGACCAAAATGTTGGTTATGCTCATGAACAGGCCCCACGATGTGCCGAAGTGGACACGGCCGTCGGGAACGCCCATCGCAAGGCCTTCCGATGCAAAACATCGGCCTGTGTAGCCACTCCTTAAATGGCCTATTGAAGCTTAATTATAAATACATACAATGAGTTAGTTACTTATTTATTTCCTAACTTGAAAGAGGTTGTTACATGTGTTTATATAACCATGAGATGTATAGAGTTGTGGGGTTTAATTTTGTGGTACGGTGTTGCAGGTACCACAACTACAGTACCAAAATCCAAAGAAAACCAGTTACCGAAACCAACACAAAACCGAAAGTCGTGGGTACCGGCAAAAAATTGCAGGTACCGAAGCTGCACGCAACTTTGGTACCGGCTCAGCTCTAATCTTTACACACTGTCTATGTTTTAGGTATCATGTCTATACTTCATACAAACTGTCCATATGTACGTTTTTATTTTGTATACACTGTTTATAATCTATTTACACAGCCCATACACTGCATACCTTTTGATTTTAAGTTGTTTGTGAGAAAAACTTTGCTAGACTGTTTATATTTACTAATTTCAGCAACTGTTACTAAAACCGTTCGTTACGCAAAAAATAATGTTTGAGTTATGGATTATATGTTGTTCTGTTGTATTGTATACCGTCTGTGAACAGATCGTGATTTCGTATATGTCTGACCAGCCACTTAAACAATATTTTACATTATTTTATTTCAGCCGTTTTAAAGCTTTGTTTTGATCAAAGTGTTTAAGCCCATGCTCCCCACATGATTGCCTCAGTTCCTTGGTATTAATACTTAAGGCTCAAACACACTGGAGGCAAAACATGCGCGGCAGTTTGACCACCAACAAAGCCACCTGACGCTGCGGCGTTAAAGCACACTGGTGAACGCCGCTAGCGATTGCAACCGGAGTTATCTCCTCCCAAAGTGCAGATAACCTTTGTTATAAACTAGACACTGCATTCATTTACTTTATAATGTGTGTGTGATAAATCATAAATGCAAGGTCTTTGGCGAGCTTCATTTATTAGCACTTTGATATTACACATTACGAATTGAGGTACGAGTAGTAGTTTAATAATAGTTTTTTATTTGTTTTTTTTATAATGAACAACAATAATCTTTATTATTATTGCGTTAAGACAGCTACAACAACTTCTCTACCACTATGGTTGTCTCTATTTAAAAATTCAAAAATTAGCTCGCTATCATAAAAGTTACCAAGTCACTGACCAATCAGCGTGTTTGCTGCAGCAAAATATCAAAAATGTTTGATATCGTGAGCGTCTATATATTTTTTGACACCGAGGCGGATTCGCTAGCGAAGTTCGCGCTTGCTGCTTCCAGTGTGTTTGAGCCTTTAGCCCATACTGGCAGTGATCGTATGCAACTACTGCACTATTACTGTATGTTACAGCGCGGCTCATCAAATGCTGACTATGGAAACTTGTAACCAGTAAAAGCAAGTAAGGCATCTATACGCATGTAATTGGTTTGCATGATAAAATAATAAAAAATTTATAGAATTTGGGCGAGTTTATTGGATGATACTATCTGTTCAAATCTACAATATCATGGTAATGGAGTGTTATACGAGTACATCAAGCTAGCTGTATTAACTGTATCAGAAACGAAGCAGTGCTGGAAGGAGTTTTGGACTGTTAACAGGTGTTTCAAGGCTTCATTACTTACGACTATATAAATACGTCTGTTTTTCTGTTGCAACGCTGTGGTAATTGTTCAAATATCATGCAATTGCAATACACATTTATTTGCAATAAATTGGTTGAGGAAATCATTATCAAATATTTACGAATTTGGTAACATAGCTTCTCACAAACAATAGAACGCATAAAATGAGAAGACAACTCCTAGTGATATTTGACACTTGTACTAACTACTTAAGTATTATGATTGTCACTCATAGATAATTAATACTAACTGAATATGCAAATAAAAAAGAGTTAGTATTAAAGCCTTTGCAGTGTTTTACGTCCATGTGGTTGTCCGTAAAAGTTGTAGTTGTTACAACTATATGAAGTATAACAATATATATCGTCGCTATAAACAAGAGAGGTATTTGGTGTTTCCATATACCTCTGATGGGGCCACTACAGTTCTGCCATATGCCATTTGTATACCCACTACAAAAGAGGTATAATACATGTTTGTGTGCAGAGAGTAGCCAGAGTTTAGCATTCAGTAGCCATAATTTGGGTCAGCCACCAAAACAGGTTGATCAAGGGACATTTGATAAAAATTGTGAAACCAGAAAAGGATGAGCAAATGCTGCCAGGAAAACTCACCTGTAATGTTAGAAGCAGGTTTTGATTTTTCTTAGGCAAAACATTGCAACCTCAAATGATCATAATGAGAACAGGTAGCTGGCAAAGTAATGTACACCAAGTGAAAGCATAAACTCAGGTGTAGTCTCGGGTGGCTCCATCATACATCAGCTGTAATGGAGACATTTACATAAAATAAATAACAGGTATACAACAGTTAAAATTTGAATGTTGGTCTAACAGCATTGAGCAACAGAAGATCGATTATTGTATATTATTGGGAAGTTATGCACACAATTGAAATGGTTACATTGCCAACAATACAGGGTCTGCGAAGACTCTAGGAGAACCAAATCTTCACGTGAAAAAGGTCACATGGTACCATCTGACCAGGTTATTTTAGATTAACTATCGGGTTATATGGACGACTTAAATTTTACATAAAAAATTATACATGAAGTTCAAATAGGTATACTTTCAATTTACAAAGCCGGGCCTTTAGCTTGAAAAATTTTTGTCATCTCCTTGAACATGTGTTATCAGGCATCATGCCGCTAGTGCCCAGAAAATATTGTCATATGAAATATATTGTTTACAGCATTCGATTCATCATAATAAAAATGCTAGGAAAATAGAGCTATTCAGTAAAGTAAATTATATTCAGGGACACAAAGCTTTTATTTTTAAATAATAATATCAGGCATTTTAAAATTTACTCAATCTATTAACTGCAATTTTTTAAATGTAAAACCCAGCTCCATGAGTGTCTTCTGATAATCAGGTTGGATGTTACAGGCCCCCATCTCTCAAGTGTTTCTGTGATAAATGGCAATGAAAGTGGGGTTTAGAATGCTGTTGCGGCTACGTATTCAATTACCTTTCATATAATCACGCTAATAACGGTCAAATCAGAGATCAAATGCTTGCGTATGCCATAGCAATAGTAGCACCAATGCAGATGTTATTTTTGGCCGCAAGCAAATTGGATGTTTTTATTTTTACTTTTTGCATAGATAGCATAGGGTTACATTAAATCTTTATGTTGTACTTCAAGTTTTGACATCTAAATTAAACTTCCATGTTAATATTTTATCAACTTCAATTTTGGTAAAATAGGAGCTTTCGGAAAACTTTAGCCAGATGAAACACTTCTGATATACTTCAAGTTATGGTGGCTCAGAACGTTTTGTGTTTTAAAACGTCAGAACAATTTCCAAATTGTCTGAAAATTTGCGAATCTTCTGAACGCTTTGTGAAATCGTTCATACGCTTTGAAAAGTCCCGAGCCGATTTGCTGGCTTGCTTTATTGATCGTAGATCTCCAGTCCATTTAGGATTGGCAATGTTTTTACTAAACAGCAAACACTTGAATTTTTTTTGAATGAATAAAAAGTGGTTTTTATTTATTACATATTAGTCGTTTTATAATATTCTTAATAATAAATACAACCTAATTATAATTGTAACAAACCAATTTTAGAGATTATATTTAACAACAGTTCTATACAGTTAATTGATTAGCTCTATGTCTATTGATCTACGTCTGTGTTGGTAAAGTTGCACAGAGGCTATAAAGAAAATGGTGGCGATCGTTTGGGTTTAAAAGCCATGTGCTTTGCAACTATTTTAAAATAGTTTAGACTATTTTAAAACAGTTGAGACTAGTTAAAAATAGTTCAAACAGTTCGTAAATAGTTCATATTATTTCTAAAGCGTTCATACGGTTTGTAGTTTTCTAAATCACTGAAACATTTCTAAATCACCTGAATTATTTGCAAAACAACTATACGCTTTGCTAAATTTACAATTGTTAGACAGGAAATGCTTTTATTTCACCAACCCCACAACTGCGGAGGCTGACAATTTGTGTATTACAATCAACAAGCCAGTTTTTTAACACACTTTCTCGCGCTATTTTACTACAATTACCCAATTAATTTCAATGTAAAATAGGCTTCGCAAACCGTCTAGACTATTTCAGATCCGTTCATACGTTTTAAAAACGAAACCGTCAAATGTTATAAGCCACCATATCAAGTTTTACCAGACGTGTGAGCGCATGAGGGAGGGGAGATTTTATGGTTTACTTTTACGATTGCCCAAAAGCTCATGCAAAAGATTTGTGTCTATAAAATTTATCAAACTCAGGAGACACAAACCTGAAGTATGACTGTGTTGGCCTTATCAACCATTATAATTAGTTAGTAGTCACTAGCAGTAAAAGAACTAATTTTCAACTACAGAAAAGTAGTGGAGTACTAATTACTTTATTATTGTAATAATAATGACCGCACTTATTATTATCAATTATAATAAAATTATTATTAGTATTAATAAAATATAATAATAAAATAAATGATGAACAAATTGAATAATAATAATGTAGGATGTTGCATCATCATTGTACTAATTATTGTTGTGCTCAAGGACAGATAGCTTTTGGTTAGAATTACTCGACGGATACTAACAAAAATTATATACTCAATTATCATTAAAAAAGAACAATAACTCTAAAGAATAATAATATAATTTATTATTATGAATTATTATCATTAATGAATAATAATTTTATTTTATATTATTATTATTTATTATCATTATTATGGAAGGAGCGGATAGTGCAGATAATAGTAGCAGTAGTAGTAGTAGCAGCAGGCAGCTGTAGTAAAACTTATGAAGACAGTCACAGACAGTAGTAGTAATAATAACTACTGTCCTTGGTAAACTTAATCAACAACAACAACAACTTGAACAACAACGATTGATGATGATCAATCAATCTATCAACAAGTGAATGTAATAATAATTACCGTCTACTGCATTATCTTTTACGTTTCTGTCGATCCCTTATCATCCACAATTTCTTGGATGCTTTGGTTTCATTTAACCATCTTACCATATCAAAGCAGATTTTATAATCCAGCAATTAATTGAATAATTGACTGAAATAACTGCTCGTAAAATTTCTTGCGTCCAATAATAACTAGGCGGATAATACGTGACAGTAAAGGTGCTCCTTACTTAATGGTCTACGATTAAAAGACGTGAAATTACGTCGGTGCATTTATTTTAAATTATACAGTATTTTACGCCTCACGTCACGCGTTATGCCAATTACGCTCACGCCGAATACCACAACCGCCCCACTACAGCTCCACTGCATAAAAGTACATGCACAATGAGTCACTGTTATGAGAGCCCACGCAGCAAAGAAGGAATTTGTTCATTCTTTCTAAAGACAGTGAACAATGCAGACCACTACTTGACCAGCCACATTTTAACAATAAGATGGCTGCTTGCTTGGAATTAAATGAGAATGATGAAAACGTTTTGTTGGAAGCAGGACGGGCGGAGTACCGGGGGAGTACCAGCCCTTTGCAGGATTGGAGGAGGAAGCTCTACTGGCAATACCCACGGCTGATCTATTGAGAGATCCTACAGGATGTACCCCTGCTGCCGCTGCCAAGAATACCCTGCCTCAAGCCACCACTGGTGAGTTGACTGATTCAGAAATTGCCGAGTGGATATTTAAACACAGCAATAGTTTAGATCCATTTGCACTACGTAGTGGCAGTCCCTCAAAGCCCCAAACCCAAGGGCAGCTACCAAGTAAATCTGGTAGGAAAGCTCCCCCGCTGACTTTAGGACCAGCTAGGAACTTCATTTTGGCAGGAGAATTGAAATTAAACAAAAGTAAATCAACTGCTCCATTGGTTAACTCTATGCCGACCCAGCAGCACTCCATACCGACCCAGCAGCACTGTGCCGGCTCGGGGTCCTTCTATACCGACCCAGGGTCACCCTGCAACAGGCAAAAAGTTGCAGAAATGGGGCGAAGGTGATAGCCACCCTTCGCGACCCCCTCAGAGTAGGAAGAACAGTGCCACTGCTCGAATAGTAAGCACACCCCACACAGAGAGTGTGGAGCAGACCCCTGCAGAGTCTGTGCCTTCCACCCCCACCCAGGGGCGTAGAAGAAGTCTTGCGAGAGAGCAAGAACCCCCGAACATAGACCGACGACGTCGGTGTTCGCTAAAAGGCGTTGCCCCTTCTACTGTCCCTTTGGACGGTGCTCAGACACCCCCTGTGATACAAAGGCCTGTAAAGGTGCTACAATCCAGCCCCCCAACTTCCCCCTGCCACATAACTCTGCCAGTGCACAATGTTTGTACTGCTTCCTGTAAGGGTGTTGTTATTGCAGCTGCTGAAAAGCCGAAGTTGATGGTAAGGCTGGTGAGAACCACCCCTCCAACACTGGTGGAAGAAGGAGAGCTGGGAGAGGAAGAGCAGCTCACAGTGGAGGACGAGCCAACTACTTCGTGGACACCTGATGGGAAGCGAAACCTCACCCGGTGGCGTATGCTACGGTGGGTAACGGTAGCGCTGTCTGCCCCAAATGCCACTTCCAAGCCAAGAATGAGCGGCAGTTGCGCATACATGTGGGACAACATTACATAAGGCATTATTGCCGTTGCCACTTTGGAAGTGAAAGTCGTGATGCGGTGTATTCGCACCAAGCGAAATTCGATGCACCAGGAGATCCGGTACACCATCAAAAGACTGGAATTATATACACGGTAGACAGGGATAGTTACAGGCGATTCTGCCAGTTTGTGCGATGGGAGAACCTCGCAAAGTTTAGGAGATGCCAGCCTACTCAAAGTGGTCACCAACCGATACCACCACCGGCTAAACGGAGACGCTCTCCAGAGCGCCAGGTGAGCAAGGTGGCAGTAACTAAAGCAGCTGACTCATTAGCAGCAGTCCGGCAGTATAAGATACCGACGCTTATACAACAGGGCGCCAGCCCCACACCACCCACTCTTGAAAGACAGAGTCCAAAGGGCGAGCCTACTGTACCGACAGTACCTAGGCCATCAATGTGGTTTCCACAACATAACAACCGCCTGGCAGAGACCGTAGAACAACATGCAGCCACCCTAGAACAGACATTGCAGGAGCTGCGACGTATCATCGTAAGCCAGCAGCTGACTGAGGAAGACATTACCCTCGCCAAAACAGAGGCACGAGCCGTCACGCAGGAAATGACTAGGCTCAGAACGCAGGCTAATCACCTACGTGGAGATTTGTTCTGAAGGAACTAAAACATTGTATATAGCATTATTAATCATTTGGTATTACTTTGCAGACATAGACTCTGCGGCATTTTTTATACTTTTTTTATCTGCAACGAAAAGTTTTGCAGAAAATGTATATTAATCTGAACACGGGAGTTGTTCACCCCTTACTTTTCTCTTGTTTGCTATAGTTATTAAAAACAAGAGAATGTTTTTAATGGAAGGAGGTGTGTAGTAGATTTTAGTGTACACATCCTCTGCGCACAACTATTACTACATCCTGGCTTCACTACGATAGCCATTGGACAGCCAGGATACCTAGTAGTTACTACAAAATGGAATAACAATTATAATTACTACCATGCCGACCCTGGGTACACCTATACCGACCCTGCATACCACCTATACCGACCATGTATGCACCCATTACTGACCTCACTGGGCCGGCAGGAAGTGAGTCAGCAGAGCCTGAGGTCCCGAAAGTAGCCTGTGAGAATCTTAAGTACCATCTAACGGAAGTAACCCCCCATACCACTCACCGAAGAAGCTGGATCAAGAGCTGAGAGGACTGAGTACCCAGAGATTGGACGTGATCGGACACAGACATTATAACTCCGCCCATTACCATAGGGCGCCTATTCTCTTTCAGCCTTTATTATATGCCTATTTTTTGTCTATTTATATATTATATCATTGGTGTATTTCGTAGCATTGCCTGTTAATTGGATGACTGTTCTTTTGCCCTGCCTATAAAAGGCAGAACACTTGCCATAGCAGTCAGTTGTAAAGTGGGAATTGAAATTGTTTACTAACTCGTTTTATTCTGGTTGAGTAAAGCCATGTATGCTCAACTACTTTGAGATATGTGTTTGAGCCGAGGGCTCGCATTTGGTTGCAGAGTGGCAACACTCTGTCTGATACATTCGGTAACTCACTGACCCTGTTGTTGTAACAGGTTAATCTAACAACTGGTGGCAGCAAGCTACCGCACACAGCTAGAGATTTTGTCGCCCCCAAAATCCACTACAGGTGTGCCAAAATGCCACCAACAAAACCTCTCTTCTCCGGAGTTTATCTCCCAAATCACCTTTTTACAGGGTAGTATCCCAACTCCACAACTGTAACAGAGCCCACAGCTCAGACTCACTACTCAGTGCTTCATATTAATAATCGTTATATATTATTCCACAAAAATCCAGTGTAGTATAATAGTGTCAAAGTATCTCGCTGCTTGGCGTAATCACAAACAGAATTCTGATATAAGTACAATTTGTATAAGCAAAGCTTGGCCTTATATAGCCAGAGGTACAGGAAATAGATGACCTAATATGGGTATGACAAATTACAAGCAACAGGAAGTAAACGCACAAATAAGTGGACAAGATATAAGTAGTGTAATGGATTCCGGTCTGGTTTCCACAGATATTCACTATTCTTGACTTTGAGTATTGTAATGGATTCCGGTCTGTTACCACGGACATCCACTAGTCTCAAGTATTCTACCTCTCTCCAGAGGGGACACTGTACTGACCGACAGTGCCACTGTATAGGGCAACCGAATTACCCGGTAAGGCAAGAGCCCATGGCTCAGACAAACAGTACCGAGTAGTGTTTGTGGTATGGCTTTATTACAAAGCAGTCCTGAGGGTAATTATTCCTCTAGGTGGTTAGCAATATAATAATACATGCTATGGCTCATTGTAATGAATGCACTGATTATCAGTAAGAGCTCTCCTTTTATAGGAGAGCTAAGGAACATAAAACATATAAGATACAATGCACAGGAAGTAATTGAACCAATGACATTAGTTATATAAATACTCAACGAATCACAATGCAATGCAAGATAATACAAGGAGGTGCCAAGTGGCTAAGGGCGGAGTCCTTTCTCCTAACTGTCCAATGACGGCTCCTACAGGGTTCCCAGGCTGTATATAGAATTAGGTCCACTAAGTTGGTACTTTAGGGGTAGACACTTCCTGTTTACGACCTTGACTAAGATCCTGGACATCTTTACGGATCCTCGGCTAAGGCGGCCATCTTGTGCCGGCCCAGTACAGCTTGTACCGGGTCGGTAGAGGTCATTACCGACCCTGCAGAGGTCATTACCGACCCTGCAGAGGTCATTACCGACCCTGCAGGGGTCAATACCGGCCCTGCTTACTATGCTACCGGCACAGTATGACTTCCTACCCAACAGCCATTAACCAAATGCTGTGGGCAGAAGTCTAGCGCATTGCTCCGCAAGTTTCTAGTGTAAACTACCTGTTTACTACTAGAGTGCACTGAAATCTACCACATACCTCTCTCCATTAAAGTCATAGCCTGGCTTTAATAATAAAATATCAAGAGCAGATATGTGTGGGGGTAACACCCGTACCCAGAGTATATATTTGATTACATATATAGTCGAGTGCTATGCCATGGGATGACATAGCACCTCTCTCCAGAGAAGGTCGCCCTTGCAGGTGACCTCCCATAATTCAACTCCTCCTGGATCATAGGGGAAGCTAGTAATCAGCTCCTTTTCCTCCTCCACGGGAGGGCTTGATGCTTGTACCAATTGTATGGTAAGCTTGGGCGTCACGTTCATTGGTGAGCGTGAGTCTACAGCAACACGTGCATTACCAGTTTTATACACCATGCCACTGGGCTGCCTATAGTGCAGCGGGGCTTGCTGTACCATAGCGTCATGTATGGGTGCGAGCAGTGGCCCTGGAAGTTCTAGTGCTGGCAGAACCTTCCTTATCTCAACTTTAGGAGACCGCCGTTCCTTCTCTAAGGAAAGCCAGCGCCTTCTCTCCTCTTCCCACTGTACCGTGGGGGTGCAAGCAACATCCCGTGCCGGGGTGTGGTGCACTGTGCTGTGTGGCACTAAGGTTGGTGGTGAAGACGTCGTGGGACGTTCACCCTTAGCTGCCACCACAGGCTTTCTCTTTCGGTAAGCTTTACAAGGGTAACTACCGCCTTGTAACTTCTCAGTCTTCCCTGACTGAATCTCTGGAGGGCCCCGGGCCGGTAGGGAGTCATCCCGGGCCGGCAGGCAGGCAGCATCAAGCGGTGGGCACTTGATCTCCCGCTCTTTCTTATCTACTGCCCTTATGAGGGTGTCAGCAGTCCCAACTTGTGGGAGAGCGCATACTCTACTGTCACCAGCGCATGGTGAGTCTAGAGGTACAGGTTTAGCATAGCTAGGTGGGCTGCCACTCCGTAGTGCTAACGGATCTCGTGGTGTGCAGTTCTCAAATAACCATTTTGAAAACGCTGCATTTAATTGCTCACCCTCCTTCTCTTTCTCTGCTAGCTTGACCTTCTCTACCTTGGTATACAGCTCTGCCGTTGGCATCGCTTCCAGTACTTCTGTGTCTGCACAGTTGGCTGATGGACAATTATCAAGGCCTGCATCCTGCAGCAAATCTGCCTTTTGGTCCTCGAGCTCTATGCATTGATCAGCCGCCATGGCTAGTTGGAGGATGGTCCTGTCACTGTCACTGCTAGGTACGAGTGGCTGGTCTGTGCTGCAGAGTTGTTTACAACTTTGTCTCACTCTGCCCGGCTTAACAGGAAGGGTTCGAGTACTGGGAGGTTTTGGCCACTTCTCCAACATCTTTAGACGGTCAGCTACAGTGATTCTGTTCACTGGAGGTTGTCGGGGAGCTCCTCGGGGTAGTCTACTTTTCTTTGTAGGGGTTGGATGGCTGAAGGGTGGCTGCCTCTTTCCAGTCGTGGGGGTCTCCTCTCTCCATCGCATGGGTGTAGCCATTGGGGGGGAAAACACTGTTTTGCCTATAGCTCCTACAGCTGTTGTCCGATCCGGCTCAAATCTTCTGCCATCTACCTGTGGCGGGGGGCTCTTCTCAGCCTGGTACATTCCACTTGTAGTTCTCTCTACAGCGGGTGGTTGTGTGGGGACATCCTCTTCTTCAGGGGTGTAAGGGGGGTTCTCCGTCAGCTCTGCTTGCGCTAGATGGACACTATCACTAAGTGGCCGCCCGTGCTTGTCTGTGCAAGGTAACACATGTCCGTCAATGATGACATGGGAGTCTGAAAACCTTAGGGCACACTCGTGTAAGGTGAGAAACGGCATGCCAATTATGGCATCTTCATTGATGTCACTAATGACGAAGTTAACGCTCGTTCTCAGTTTACGAAGCTGCAAGTTTACTTGCAGGGTACCGTAACAGGGAATCCTAGACCCGTCAGCCGTGAGTCCATGTGCCTTGCTGCGTTGCAGCGTGTCCTTCACTGACTGTGGTAATTGCTGGTACAGATGCCTCGACAGCAAGTTGGTTGTGCAGCCTGTGTCAATCAACAGGGAGGCTGGTCTACCGGCTAACCTTCCAGCCAGGAAGTAGCTGGCCTGGTAAGGTCGCTCCAGCGGTGGCGCTGCCATTTGTGTTCTCCTGGGGGGTTGTCCACTCTTCTTCAGAGTTACAGGACTGCAAGGGGGTTGACGAGCAATCCGGCTACTGTCAGTCTGTGTTCTCCTGGGGGGTTGTCCACTCTTCTCCAGAGTTACAGGACTAATGGGGGCTTGTCGAGCTGTCCGGCTGTCCTCAGCGGGCGTCTGTGCTCTCTTGGGGGGTTGTCCACTCTTCTTCAGAGTTCCAGGACTGTACGGGGCATCAGGAGTTGTTTGGCTTGTCCAGCTGTGGTTGTTTGCTGTCGGTTGTATCTGGGGAGGTTGTCCACTCTTCTTCAGAGTTCCAGGACTATAAGGGGTTGCGGGTGTGGTCCGGCTTGCCCAGCTGCAGTCAGCTGCCGGTGGCGCTACTGCGGGCGCCGGCCGTTTCCCGTCTGTCTGGGATTGTTTGCAAGGTGAGCTGCTTGTCTTGCCGCTCTCAGCGACCGTAGCTCTTCTGTTAGTAGCTTTAGGCTGTCCATGACTGTGGTCATAGGATCCGGTATGGCAGGTGTAGGGGTGTGGTGTGTCTGCTGTACGGCAGTAGCGGTGGAGACACGTTGAGACGGGCCCTTGGCAACCATCCTCATCCATTCCTCTTCCTCCTCGTCGGCATCCTCTTCCAACATCCGTACATGAGCCTGGCGCTCTTCAAACGGTGTTTTTATCTGCATATACTCGTTGCCGGCCCGGACTGCTTCAGCAATGTCAATGGGCTGCATGGCCAACAAGTGCCTTTGCAGGTAAGCATTTCCAACCGTGGTGCTGAAGATATCCAGCATCATCCTCTGCATGGGTCGGTGAGGTAGATATGCATACGCAACGCGCACTAGGCGCTCTACTTCACTTGCATGCTCTTGGAGCGACGTCTTGTGTTGGCGGCGTAGGCTGGTCAGCCGGGACATAGCTTCCCTTTGTGTTAGCCCAAAACGTGCTCGTAGTGCAGCAAAGATACCCTGCAGTTGTGGAGGCTTTCCACAGTCCAATGCTTTACCTCGTAATGCATCCCTTAGGTATAACATGGCCGTGTTCTCTGGCCACTCATTCATTTCGGCTACCTCAATGAATCGGCTGATGAAGTACTCGACGTCTCCTTCTCCGTCGAACTTCGGAGCCTTTAGCCTAGCTGGTGCATTGTCTTGGTTGGGCCTCATCATAGCCGTCAATGCTTCGGTCAATCTATCAATGGCTGTAGCTTCTGGGTTGCCAGCGGGCGCTCGACCAGCGCTGCGTGCTCTCTGGGTGGCCATTCTTTGCAGATAGAGGAGTGATCTCAACTCAAATCTAAGAAATGGTCAGTACAACTGGATCCCGGGCCGGTATAGGTTAGATCCGGGTCGGTAGCTGTGTTTCCAGTGGCTCTAGCAGATCTAGGGGTTGGTCCAATGGATACTGTGGCAGTATCTGGCACTCCGTCGCTTGTAACAACCGTTACGAAACTTCTTGTACTGCTGCAGGGCGGAGCGAAGCTCTACGGGCCTACAGACAGTAGTGTAGTGACACTGTAAATGGATACAGTGCCGGGGTCACTGTTACCAGCTGAGTAACACTCCAAGCTGAGTAACCTCTGGTAGCTGAGTCTGTATAGCGGATACACGACTCTCTCATTCTTCTGTACAGTGCCGGTATCTCTATGTCCAGGGCGGAGCGAACTCTACGAGCCTGTAGAAGATACGGTAGCGTCTGTACTGGACTGCTGCAAACGGAGCAAGCTCTACGGTTGATGCAGACAGCCTTTAGTAGTGGATACTGTGCCGGGATAGCTGCTGCAGTTCGGAGCGCACTCAAACGAACCTGCAGAGAAATCCGGTAGTATCTTGCGTCAATTGCTCTTCCGATCTACTACTTCGGTAGATCAATTTCTCCTCCTCTCTCCAGATCTACACCCGGTAGATCACTTCTCCTTCCTCAGTGGTAGCTGGCCTGCAGTGCATTCGCAGGGCCAGAGGGTAGCGTGAAAGAGCACAGCGTGGGAAGGTACCGTTTATCCCACCGCTGCCACCAATTTAATGGATTCCGGTCTGTTACCACGGACATCCACTAGTCTCAAGTATTCTACCTCTCTCCAGAGGGGACACTGTACTGACCGACAGTGCCACTGTATAGGGCAACCGAATTACCCGGTAAGGCAAGAGCCCATGGCTCAGACAAACAGTACCGAGTAGTGTTTGTGGTATGGCTTTATTACAAAGCAGTCCTGAGGGTAATTATTCCTCTAGGTGGTTAGCAATATAATAATACATGCTATGGCTCATTGTAATGAATGCACTGATTATCAGTAAGAGCTCTCCTTTTATAGGAGAGCTAAGGAACATAAAACATATAAGATACAATGCACAGGAAGTAATTGAACCAATGACATTAGTTATATAAATACTCAACGAATCACAATGCAATGCAAGATAATACAAGGAGGTGCCAAGTGGCTAAGGGCGGAGTCCTTTCTCCTAACTGTCCAATGACGGCTCCTACAGGGTTCCCAGGCTGTATATAGAATTAGGTCCACTAAGTTGGTACTTTAGGGGTAGACACTTCCTGTTTACGACCTTGACTAAGATCCTGGACATCTTTACGGATCCTCGGCTAAGGCGGCCATCTTGTGCCGGCCCAGTACAGCTTGTACCGGGTCGGTAGAGGTCATTACCGACCCTGCAGAGGTCATTACCGACCCTGCAGAGGTCATTACCGACCCTGCAGGGGTCAATACCGGCCCTGCTTACTATGCTACCGGCACAGTATGACTTCCTACCCAACAGCCATTAACCAAATGCTGTGGGCAGAAGTCTAGCGCATTGCTCCGCAAGTTTCTAGTGTAAACTACCTGTTTACTACTAGAGTGCACTGAAATCTACCACAGTATTATGCCTCTCTCCAGAGGGGACACTGTACTGCTCGACAGTGACAACTGTGTAATGCAACCGAATTACCCGGTATGGCGAGAGCCCATGGCTCACGCAAACAACACAGCGTGAAGTTTGAATACTGGCTTTATTTCTCAACAACCAAAGTCCTAGGGTGGCAATCCACTAGGGTTATTGGCAAGACATGAGAATGAATGCAAAGAATATAAACATTGCCAGCCCATTTATAGGTAACTGGCAGAAATTAATTAGCATAAAATCATATTACAGTATAAAGGCACAGGAAGTAATTAGACCAATGCGATTACATATATAAATAACTAACCAATCATGCAATGTACAAGATTTAAATAAAATAAGCACCAAGTGGCTAGAGGCGGAGTTCTATCTCTTACTATCCAATCAGAGTGTCCTACAGGGTACCAAGGCTCTGGCTAGCTTGTGGTCTTGACTTTTTTGGATACGAGGAAGGGTATCTTCAGTTCTTGTCTTAGAGCAGGATCCTAACGGATTTTGGAAATCCTCTGCTATGGCAGCCATCTTTGACTGGCCCTGAGTCACCATACTGGGTCGACAGGAGTCAATACCTGCCCTGCAGGGGTCACTACCGGCCCTGCACGCTGTGCTACCGCCACAGTAAGGCTTTCTTACTTGGGCAGCATCTTACCGATGACTGTAGGTGGAACTCTAGCGCATTTGGTGTGGAGATAGTGTAGCAAACTCCCAGTTTACTGTTATCATTCATTAAAATCTACCACAATAGTAAAACATGAGATCGTATTAGATATGGTTAAATGCACAAGGCACCCAGAAGTGGATGGTGGAGCTTCAAAAGTAATTATGCTGAGTCACACGAGGAAGTGATGGTGCAACATAGCTAGGGTTCCTGACTGTTACAGCCTGTGGTCCGAGTCTTGCGATGATCCGGCGGTGGTTAGGCTGCAAACTTGGGCTCCTGCATATTTTAGTATTGATTTGGTTCCTCAGGCTATAGCCATTTTTTTCTCTCCGACCCGGTATAGAGTAGCTGCAGGGCCGGTAGTGACTGCTGCAGGGCCGGTAGTGACTGCTGCAAGGCCGGTAGTGAATGCTGCAGGGCCGGTAGGGTTGGTATTTGTCTCGCTATAAGGTTTCTGGCAGTGCCAGGCTCAATCAAGGTCAGGGGAACCCTGTGCACACTTAGTGGTCATGAAAATCCACTACATTATTTATCAGTGAATGTTTAAACCTGATTAAGAATGCACTGAAGAGAGATTGCACTGAAGAGAGATTGCACTGAAGAGACATTGCACTGAAACAGTTACCGTTTTTACACTTGTATCTTGTTGAACAGAACAGTAAATAAAGGACAGACACTCTACTCCTCCCTAACCAAATATGAAATAAAATTTGAAACAGAATGCAGTGTTAACACTTTCACTGCTTCCAAATCAGTAACGAGTGAGTTCAACAATGTGACCTTGCACAAATTTCTCAGCCTATGGACCTGATATCAGTTTGATTAATTGTGAAAACTATTCGTCTGACATTAATTGACGAAAAAATATCGACCAGAAAAATTGTTGGTGACAACTCATAAGCTCAAAAATGCTGCTGAACGCTGACTTGAAATTGCACGAAAGTGACTAAAGCAAAGTTGATTAATTATACCCAAAGAGTTTGAGGCCTTTAAATATTTATTTTATATAACATTACATATATTTGAAGCACATAAAGTATTCCTTATACAAAATATAAACCTTTATTTCAACTTCCATCTCAAATGAACTGTAATGTGTTTAGAAGAAATATTTTGTATCAGGCAAATATCAAAGAAGCTAACAGTTTGTGACATTGTATGTGACAATGAATGTGCAATTAGGGAGGAGTTAACCAGGAGTGATTGAGAGCAAATTAGGAACAACAACAAAATAAAACAAAAGCAAAAAAATCTCAAACTTTTAAACAAAAACAAATCATAAAATTAGGTTAATCTCAATAACAAAACAAAATTAACAAAATTAACAAGAGTAAACAGCCTAGTAACAAAACCAGCATAAGACAGGGCAGTATTCAAGTTCAAAGTTTAAAGTTCAGTTCAGTAGTTCATGTATTGTGAAGTTGTATACTTAATAGTAGGACTTGGGGTAGTAACTACCATAGCAATAATATTTCTTTACTTGACGGCAGCGCTGTCTCTGTTTATGCTGTCCATAGTATTGTCCATAATGTCCTCCACTACCATATCTATCACATACATTCTTTAGAATAAATCTACAATCTTTGTGTTTGTTGTAACATGGTTGACATGAGCTGTAGTACTTTCTACTGTTACCCTGCAAATACAGTATGTAGTTGGTTATAAGTTTGAAAAAGTGTTCACCGATGGGTGTCAAAGCTTTATGTATTATAATACCTTTTTATGAAACCACGCTCAACATATTTTGTTAACACTTTATATTAACAACTAGCAGTAAAAGCGCTTGTAACCATCTCAAATGTTGTGAACATGATTTCATTTAACCATATCATACAAAAGTGAAGTGTGTCTTTGATTAGGACCAAAGTGTTTAACATCCACAAATTACTGGGGTATTATGAGTTATGTTGAAGTAAATCAGATACCACTGCTGGTAAAAAAATATTTTTTACCATTTTGTGCTGAACAGTGTAAATAGCACTAAACAAACAGTTTCCAACTGAAATGAAAAGCTTTTATATCATAATTGCTGATTCATGTAGAAATCAAATGAAATATGCACTCACCCCAGCAGAAATGGCAGCAATGAGACAAGCAGCAACAAGTGTTATAGCCAACCACTTATTCATCTTCTCATATATCTAGTAAATATCTACTAAAGTAATAGAATATAAACTGTGAATGAAATATAAGAGTAAACACCTCACTTATATACCTTATATATTAGTTGATGTGATGTAATGTGTATATATTTAGTATCACTGGACATGACTTTGTATATTTCTATAACTTACTCATAAGTCACATGAAATGATGAAACAGACCAATCAGATACTGACCATCTGGCACAAGAGTTACATTGCTCAATTTGTAACACATTAGATGCCCATTAATCTGTATCAATATTAATTAATTGCCTGTCAGGTGATTAATGCAATGCTTCCTGCTAAACCAAACTGACCGATAACAGAAACCCAAACCAATCAATTACTATAGACATGGTATACCATTACTTTAGTGATGTTGAGGCCTTCGTCTGTCAAATCCACATAAATAAAAAGCTGATGTTGTCACTTGAGCAAAGGTGCCATGTCACAGTATACACTTACATAACTTGTTATTAGATTAAGGCTCTCTGTCGCACTCTATACACTTACAATTCTTCTCTTTAATTTAGTGAGAAGAAAAAAATAAATAATAAACTACATTGGGGTGTCAGATTGTAAAGGAGTTATGCCCCCTCTACCATCACAGCTATACTATTGTAGCAGCTTATCCAACTAATCAACCATTCAACCAACTGTTTAGGATAATAGTAGTAATATATGAGCAGATCTCCCTACCAAGTGTTTTTTCGTGGATTAGATCTTGGAGGTTATGCAATGGGTTACGACGTTGGATGAATTCGTCGAGTTTATATTGTATTTCATTTGAGGGGTACTTGAGTGGCATTTGAGTGGCATCTAAGTGGCATTTGAGTTTTGATTATTTTTTTTACTTAATTTGAACTTATATGGCATATAGATTTTGAATGTATGGCATTCAAGTTTTGATAATTTTTTTACATAACTCGAACTCATATGGTATCTTGAGAGAGAGGGGAGAGGAGAGAGGAGAGATGGGAGATGAGAGAGGAGAGAGAGAGAGGAGAGAAAGGAGAGAGAGGAGAGAGATTTTTTAGTTTTCTATACATTCATGTATATATGGTTAATTATGTACATATTTATGGCTATATTTATATCTACATAGAGAGAGATGATATATATCTACATTGAATAAATATATTGATCAAAAATGAAACATTTTATGGTTATATAGCTGATTACATAATAAGTAGGGAAAATCTTCCCATATAATATAGCTAGAGTCAGTAAATACTAAATAATACAAAGCACTACAACTTGTAATGACAATCAATGCATTCATACACACATACATATGGTATCTTGAAAGAGAGAAAGAGAGAGAGGAGAGAGAGATCTTTTAGTTCTCTATACATTAATGTATATATGGTCAATTATGTACATAGTTATGGGTATATTTATATCTACATAGAGAGAGGAGAGAGGAGATATATCTAAATTGAATAATAACATTTATTAAAAATGAATCATTGTATGATTATATACATTTATTACATAATGAGTAAGGAAAATCTCCCCATATAATATAGCTAGAGTCAGTAAATACTAAGTAATACAAAGCACTACAACTTGTAATAAATACAAAGTAATAACAGTTAATGCATAGTTTGTTCCTTTACAATGTTGTCTTTGATGTACTGATGCTATATCTTAGGAAGGAAGACTTCTGTTCCATGTGCTTTTAATTTCGTAATGAACTAAAATAAAAAAGTTATGTATTAGTATAGAATGATTAAGTAAAAATGTAAAATAATTACATGAATTTGAATTATAGTTCTAGTCACATTGGATAGTTTACATTATTAGAAAAGGGAAATAACTCACCAAGTTACATTGTTCAACTTGTTTTTTCTTGAGCATTATTTTCACCAAGTGCTTTTGATTCTCTTTCATCTATCTAAAACAAAACAAAAAATACTTGTTTTATAAATATGTTGTAAAAAATACACTAATTAACCAAAAAAGTGCTTTTTTTTACCTGGAAAAATGTACATATTCAACATTTTGTTGTAAAAAATACATTATTTTACACCAAAAAGGTCCTTTTTTCACCTGGAAAATGTATATATTCAGCATTTTGTTGTAAAAAAATACACTAATTACATCAAAAAAGTCCTATTTTCACCTTAAAAATGTATATATTCAGCGTTTTGTTGTAAATAATACACTAATTACATCAAAAAAAGTCCTTTTTTTACCTGGAAAAGGTATATATTCAGCATTTTGTTGTAAAAAAATACATTATTTACACCAAAACAGTTCTTTTTTCACCTGGAAAATGTATAAATTCAGCATTTTGCTGTAAAAAAATACACTAATTACATCAAAAAAGTCCTTTTTTCACCTGGAAAATGCATATATTAAGCATTTTGTTGTAAAAAAATACATTATTTACACCAAAAAAGTCCTTTTTTCACCTGGAAAAATGTATATATTCAGCATTTTGTTGTAAAAAATACACTAATTACATCAAAAAAGTCCCTTTTTCACCTGGAAAATGTATATATTCAGCATTTTGTTGTAAAAAAACACACTAATTACATCAAAAAAAACCTTTTTTCACCTGGAAAATGCATGTATTCAGCATTTTGTTGTAAAAAATGACATTATTTACACCAAAACAGTCCTTTTTTCACATGGAAAATGTATATATTCAGCATTTTGTTGTAAAAAATACACTAATTTCACCAAAAAAGTCTGTTTTTCACTTGGAAAATGTATAGATTCAGCATTTTGTTTAATTTATGGTAAAAATTAGTAAAACTCACCTATAGTGATATGATTGTCTTGAGTTATAGATTAGCTTCTTGAGCTCTTGTTCTGGACAGTTTTTTCAGCATCATCGAAGTATAATCCATGTAGTTTGAGTCTTCATTGGTTTGCTATCATCTAAGTCGGAGAGAAAGTAATGTTGTGTAACATTGACTCTTCATTGGTTTGGTATCATCTAAGTAGGTGGTAGATCTTGAAAGGAATTCTTGCTGTGTTGGAGAAGTATGCTGTCTTCAAAATCCATGTAGTTTGAGTCTTCATTGGTTTGGTATCATCTAAGTAGGTGGTAGATCTTGTAATGAATTCTTGCTGTGTTGGAGAAGTGTGCTGTCTTCAAAATTCATGTAGTTTGAGTATTCATTGGTTTGGCATCATCTAAGTAGGTGGTAGATCTTGAAAGGAATTCTTGCTGTGTTTTAGAAGTGTGCTGTCTTCAAAATCCATGTAGTTTGAGTCTTCATTGATTTGGTATCATCTAAGTAGGTGGTAGATCTTGAAAGGAATTCTTGCTGCGTTGGAGAAGTGTGCTGTCTTCAAAATCCATGTAGTTTGAGTCTTCATTGGTTTTTATCATCTAAGTAGGTGGTAGATCTTGAAATGACTTCTTGCTGTGTTGGAGAAGTATGCTGTCTTCAAAATCCATGTAGTTTGAGTCTTCATTGGTTTGGTATCATCTAAGTAGGTGGTAGATCTTGAAAGGAATTCTTGCAGTGTTGGAGAAATATGCTGTCTTCAAAATCCATGTAGTTTGAGTCTTCATTGGTTTGGTATCATCTAAGTAGGTGGTAGATCTTGAAATGAATTCTTGCTGTGTTGGAGAAGTGTGCTGTCTTCAAAATTCATGTAGTTTGAGTATTCATTGGTTTGGCATCATCTAAGTAGGTGGTAGATCTTGAAAGGAATTCTTGCTGTGTTTTAGAAGTGTGCTGTCTTCAAAATCCATGTAGTTTGAGTCTTCATTGATTTGGTATCATCTAAGTAGGTGGTAGATCTTAAAAGGAATTCTTGCTGCGTTGGAGAAGTGTGCTGTCTTCAAAATCCATGTAGTTTGAGTCTTCATTGGTTTTTATCATCTAAGTAGGTGGTAGATCTTGAAATGAATTCTTGCTGTGTTGGAGAAGTATGCTGTCTTCAAAATCCATGTAGTTTGAGTCTTCATTGGTTTGGTATCATCTAAGTAGGTGGTAGATCTTGAAAGGAATTCTTGCTATGTTGGAGAAGTGTGCTGTCTTCAAAATCCATGTAGTTTGAGTCTTCATTGGTTTGGTATCATCTAAGTAGGTGGTAGATCTTGAAAGGAATTCTTGCTGTGTTGGGAAAGGAATTCTTGCTGTGTTGGAGAAGTGTGCTGTCTTCAAAATCTATGTAGTTTGAGTCTTCATTGATTTGGTATCATCTAAGTAGGTGGTAGATCTTGAAAGGAATTCTTCAAAATCCATGTGGTTTGAGTCTTTATTGGTTTGGTATCATCTAAGTAGGAGGTAGATCTTGAAAGGAATTCTTGCTGTGTTGGAGAAGTGTGCTGTCTTCAAAATCCATGTAGTTTGAGTCTTCATTGGTTTGGTATCATCTAAGTAGGTGGTAGGTCTTAAAAGGAATTCTTGCTGTGTTGAAGAAGTGTGCTTAGGTGGTAGATCTTGAAATGAATTCTTGCTGTGTTGGAGAAGTATGCTGTCTTCAAAATCCATGTAGTTTGAGTCTTCATTGGATTGGTATCATCTAAGTAGGTGGTGGATCTTGAAAGGAATTCTTGCTGTGTTGGAGAAGTGTGATGTCTTCAAAATCCATGTAGTTTGAGTCTTCATTGGTTTGGTATTATCTAAGTATGTGGTAGATCTTGAAATGAATTCTTGCTGTGTTGGAGAAGTATGCTGTCTTCAAAATCCATGTAGTTTGAGTCTTCATTGGTTTGGTATTGTCTAAGTAGGTGGTAGATCTTGAATGGAATTCTTGCTGTGTTGGGAAATGAATTCTTGCTGTGTTGAAGAAGTGTGCTGTCTTCAAAATCTATGTAGTTTGAGTCTTCATTGAGTTGGTATCATCTAAGTAGGTGGTAGATCTTGAAAGGAATTCTTTCTGTGTTGGAGAAGTGTGTTGTCTTCAAAATCCATGTGAAGTATGTTGTCTTCAAAATCCATGTAGTTTGAGTCTTCATTTGTTTGGTATCATCTAAGTAGGTGGTAGATCTTGAAAGGAATTCTTGCTATGTTGGAGAAGTGTGCTGTCTTCAGAATCCATGTAGTTTGAGTCTTCATTGGTTTGGTATCATCTAAGTAGGTGGTAGATCTTGAAAGGAATTCTTGCTATGTTGGAGAAGTGTGCTGTCTTCAAAATCCATGTAGTTCGAGTCTTCATTGGTTTGGTATCATCTAAGTAGGTGGTAGATCTTGAAATGAATTTTTGCTGTGTTGGAGAAGTATGCTGTCTTCAAAATTCATGTAGTTTGAGTCTTCATTGGTTTGGTATCATCTAAGTAAGTGGTAGATCTTGAAAGGAATTCTTGCTGTGTTGGAGAAGTGTGCTGTCTTCAAAATCCATGTAGTTTGAGTCTTCATTGGTTTGGTATCATCTAAGCAGGTGGTAGATCTTGAAAGAAATTCTTGCTGTGTTGGAGAAGTGTGCTGTCTTCAAAATCCATGTAGTTTGAGTCTTCATTGATTTGGTATCATCTAAGTAGGTGGTAGATCTTGAAAGGAATTCTTCAAAATCCATGTGGTTTGAGTCTTTATTGGTTTGGTATCATCTAAGTAGGAGGTAGATCTTGAAAGGAATTCTTGCTGTGTTGGAGAAGTGTGCTGTCTTCAAAGTCCATGTAGTTTGAGTCTTCATTGGTTTGGCATCATCTAAGTAGGTGGTAGGTCTTAAAAGGAATTCTTGCTGTGTTGAAGAAGTGTGCTGTCTTCAAAATTCATGTAGTTTGACTCTTCATTGGTTTGGTATCATATAAGTAGGAGAAAAAGTCATGTTGTGTTACATCTATCATTGGTGTTGGTAGATCTTGACCAGATGTTTTATAGTCTTTGCTGCTACTGCGTTTTGTCTCAAACAAGAGTACAAAGTAGGCATTGTGTCTACAAAATACAAAAGATTGATTGTTACAATTGATTCATTTATTTTCATCGGCTTTATCTACATAAAGTAGCGAAGAAAAAGTTTGTGTGAGTATGAAACTATCTAGTAGAGATAACTTTATATCTAGGTTCAACTAGCATTAAATAATTATTTTGGTAATAACAAATAATTAGAGTCGGTTACTTTACTAGTGCTTGGGCAAACACACAATTTTGGTAATGTCAAAGTCTGTGATCTTACAAAGAAATAGCTTAGATGTTATTAGCATAAAATTTAAAAATAAATAATTAGAGCTTTCTACTAGTGTTAAATAATTATTGATATTGATTATTTTTTACCTTATCACCACTTAGAGCCAGATGATTTAATTAACTAAAGACGAATAATTATTTTAGCATTTCTTACCTTGATGGTCTCCTAATAGCTGTAGTAGATGATGCTTCTCCGCTTGCTGTTGAAGAACTGGATGCTTTCTGTGTGAAAACAGTGGCTCTTAAATAGCTAAAGTTGCACTGATAAAACCCTATGAATCAGCATTTTTTCCAATGCTTTCGCGGGAATAAATAATTT
The DNA here is from genome assembly GCA_945261195.1 of Cryptosula pallasiana. Lineage (NCBI taxonomy): Eukaryota > Metazoa > Bryozoa > Gymnolaemata > Cheilostomatida > Cryptosulidae > Cryptosula > Cryptosula pallasiana. The sequence goes on along the minus strand of OX183133.1, from coordinate 20,988,542 downwards.
TTTTTCAGGCGAATAGAAACTGTTGCTTTCGCGGGAATAAATAATTTATTTTCAGGCGAATAGAAACTGTTGCTTTCGCGGGAATAAATAATTTATTTTCAGGCGAATAGAAACTGTTGCTTTCGCGGGAATAAATAATTTATTTTCAGGCAAGTAAGAACTGTTTCTTTCGTGGGAATAAATAATTTATTTTCACGCGAATAGAAACTGTTGCTTTCGCGGGAATAAATATTTTATTTCCAGGCGAATAGAAACTGTTGCTTTCGCGGGAATAAATAATTTATTTTCATGCGAATAGAAACTGTTGCTTTCGCGGGAATAAGCAATTTATTTTCCCGCGAATGGAACCTGTTGCTTTCGCAGGAATAAAAATTTTGTTTTCCCGCGAATACAAACCAATGTTTTCGCAGGAATAAAAATTTTATTTTCCTGCGAATACAAACCAATGCTTTCGCGGGAATAAATAATTTATTTTCCCGCGAATGGAACTTGTTGCTTTCGCGGGAATAAAAATTTTATTTTCCTGCAAATACAAACCAATGCTTTCGCGGGAATAAATAATTTATTTTCCCGCGAATGGAACTTGTTGCTTTCGCGGGAATAAAAATTTTATTTTCCTGCGAATACAAACCAATGCTTTCGCGGGAATAAATAACTTATTTTCCTGCGAATGGAACCTGTTGCTTTCGCAGGAATAAAAATTTTATTTTCCTGCGAATACAAACCAATGTTTTCGCAGGAATAAAAATTTTATTTTCCCGCGAATACAAACTAATGCTTTCGCGGGAATAAATAATTTATTTTCCCGCGAATGGAACTTGTTGCTTTCGCAGGAATAAAAATTTTATTTTCCTGCGAATACAAACCAATGCTTTCGCGGGAATAAATAATTTATTTTCCCGCGAATGGAACTTGTTGCTTTCGCGGGAATAAAAATTTTATTTTCCTGCGAATACAAACCAATGCTTTCGCGGGAATAAATAATTTATTTTCCCGCGAATGGAACTTGTTGCTTTCGCGGGAATAAAAATTTTATTTTCCTGCGAATACAAACCGATGCTTTCGCGGGAATAAATAATTTATTTTCCCGCGAATGGAACCTGTTGCTTTCGCAGGAATAAAAATTTTATTTTCCCGCGGATACAAATCAATGTTTTCGCAGGAATAAAAATTTTATTTTCCTGCGAATACAAACCAATGCTTTCGCGGGAATAAATAATTTATTTTCCCGCGAATGGAACTTGTTGCTTTCGCGGGAATAAAAATTTTATTTTCCTGCGAATACAAACCAATGCTTTCGCGGGAATAAATAATTTATTTTCCCGCGAATGGAACTTGTTGCTTTCGCGGGAATAAAAATTTTATTTTCCTGCAAATACAAACCAATGTTTTCGCGGGAATAAATAATTTCTTTTCCCGCGAATGGAACCTGTTGCTTTCGCAGGAATAAAAATTTTATTTTCCCGCGAATACAAACCAATGTTTTCGCAGGAATAAAAAATTTATTTTCCCGCGAATACAAACCAATGCTTTCGCGGGAATAAATAATTTATTTTCCCGCGAATGGAACTTGTTGCTTTCGCGGGAATAAAAATTTTATTTTCCTGCGAATACAAACCAATGCTTTCGCGGGAATAAATAATTTATTTTCCCGCGAATGGAACCTGTTGCTTTCGCGGGAATAAAAATTTTATTTTCCTGCGAATACAAACCAATGCTTTCGCGGGAATAAATAATTTATTCTCCTGCGAATGGAACCTGTTGCTTTCGCAGGAATAAAAATTTTATTTTCCCGCGAATACAAACCAATGCTTTCGCGGGAATAAATAATTTATTTTCACGCGAATGGAAACCGTTGCTTTCGCGGGAATAAACAGTTTTTATTCCCGCGAAAGCATTGGAAAAAATGCTGATTCATAGGGTTTAATCAGTGCAACTTTAGCTATTTAAGAGCCACTGTTTTCACATAGAAAGCATCCAGTTCTTCAACAGCAAGCGGAGAAGCATCATCTACTACAGCTACTAGGAGAGCATCAAGGTAAGAAACGCTAAAATAATTATTTGTCTTTAGTTAATTAAATCATCTGGCTCTAAGTGGTGATAAGGTAAAAAATGATCAATAATCATTTAACACTAGTAGAAAGCTCTAATTATTTATTTTTATGACTATTTTCCAAGATATTTTATAGTATTCAATATACTTATTATGTAAATAACTAAAAGAAATATTTACGCTCAAGCCTCCTCTCTCCTCTCTCCTCTCTCCTCTACCAAATACTCCTCTCTTGCAGTTATTTCCCAAATACTGTAAATTTTAACCATCTAGACGACTAATTTGGTGATTTTCCAACATATTTTGTAGCATTCAATATAGTTATTATGTCATAAATGTATATTATTCAATCTAGATATAAATATAACCATAAATATGTACATAATTATCCATATATACATGGTTGTATAAAAAACTGTAAAGTAACTGACTCTAATTATTTATTATTAACAAAATAATAAGTGATTATTTAATGCTAATTGAACCTAGATCTAAATTTATCTCTACTACATAGTTTCATACTCACACAAACTTTTTCTTCGCTACTTTATGTAGATAAAGCCAATGAAAAAAAAAGAATCAATTGTAACAATCAGTTTTTTTGTATTTTCTAGACACAATGCCTACTTTGGACTCTTGTTTGAGACAAAACGCAGTAGCAGCAAAGACTATAAAACATCTGGATAAGATCCAATTGAAGTAACTGCAGATAACTAAAGGAAAAACATGTGCTACAGCATACATAGTGAACAAGGTGTGTGTAGATTATTACTCTGTCTCATTACACTACTATTACTAAGAATTATTGTAGGTGTTGGATAAAGGATTGAGCAGTAATTTTAATAATTTCTAACCAATGTAAATAATACTTCAACTCAAATAAAATTAATTAAAATTGAATGGAATAAAAGAATATTTCACCTAATACCCCAGTTTTCTTGTCGATATATACAAATAGATGAATATCTAGCTTCATTTATTTTTTTCATTTGAGTGCAATTATTTCCCCTCCTCTCTCCTCTTTTCCTCTCTTCTTTCTCTCAAGATACCATATGAGTTCGAATTATGTAAAAAACTATCAATACTTAAATGCCATACATTCATAATGTTTTTTATTGTAGTTATTTCCCAAATACTGTAAATTTTAACCATCTAGAGGTCTAATTTGACTATTTTCCAAGATATTTTATAGTATTCAATATACTTATTATGTAAATAACTAAAAGAAATATTTACGCTCAAGCCTCCTCTCTCTCCTCTCTCCTCTACCAAATACTCCTCTCCCCTCTCTTGCAGTTATTTCCCAAATACTGTAAATTTTAACCATCTAGAGGACTAATTTGGTGATTTTCCAACATATTTTGTAGCATTCAATATAGTTATTATGTCATAAATGTATATTATTCAATCTAGATATAAATGTATCCATAAATATGAACATAATTATCCATATATACATGGTTGTATAAAAAACTAAGAAATCTCTCTCTCTCCTCTCTTCTCTCTCCTCTGTACATAGCTATAAAATGTTAATATGAACATGAATTTGGACATGCACATGTACATAAATATGAACATAGGTATGTACATAGATGGACATGAATATGGGCATGTACATAAATGGACATGAATATGGACATGAATATGGACATGAATATGGACATGTACGTATTCATGTCCACTTATGCACATGTACATGAATATGGACATGTGCGTATTTACTGACTCTAGCTATATTATATAGGAAGATTTTCCCTACTTATTATGTAATAAATGTATATAATCATACAATGATTCATTTTTGATCAATATATTTATTCAATGTAGATATATCTCCTCTTTCCTCTCTCTATGTAGATATAAATATACCCATAAATATGTACATAATTAACCATATATACATGAATGTATAGAAAACTAAAAAATCTCTCTCCTCTCTCTCTTTCTTTCTCTCAAGATACCATATATATCTCTTCTCTCCTCTCTCCTCTCTCTCTCTCTTCCTCTCTCCTCTCTCTCTCCCTCTCTCCTCTCTCTCTTTCTTTCTCTCAAGATACCATATGTATGTATGTATACATTGATTGTCATTACAAGTTGTAGTGCTTTGTATTACTTAGTATTTACTGACTCTAGCTATATTATATAGGAAGATTTTTCCTACTTATTATGTAATCAATGTATATAATCATATAATGTTTCATTTTTGATCAATATAGTTATTCAATGTAGATAAAACTCCTCTCTCCTTTCTCTCTCCTCTCTCCTCTCTGTCTTCTCTCTCCTCTCTCTCAAGATGCCATATGAGTTCAAATTATGTGAAAAAAGTATCAAAACTTAAATGCCATACATTCAAAATCTAGCTGCCATATGAGTTCAAATCAAGTAAAAAAATAATCAAAACTCAAATGCCACTTAAATGCCACTCAAATGCCACTCAAGTACCCCTCAAATAAAATACAATATAAACTCGGCGAATTCATCCAACGTCGTAACCCATTGCATAACCCCCAAGGTCTAATCCACGAAAAAACACTTGGTAGGGAGATCTGCTCATATATTACTACTGATAATTCCCAGCCCCATTCTGTAACGCCATTTCATATCAAGTTTCTCAAAACTGCTTCTTTATCCGTGAAAATATAGGAGCCTTAAAGGTGCTGTGTCCTGAATTTTTGACTGCACTCAGCTTAATTTATCTGTTTCAGGTAATCTTTTTCCGAAAAAAGCTTGTGCAAAGTTGTGCTCTCTTTATTTCCATCTATAATAGTGGTGGATGCTGACTTGTTTGAAGCTTTTTTTGAAACACACCAACTCATATGAGGTCCTAAAGAGAAGTTGTGAAAGTTTGGCTTGCTTACAGAGAAACATAGGAGATTTATATTAATGAATATATTTGAAAGCATTATTTCTCTATTTACAGGGCAACAGCTCTGCTATAACAAACACAAAGATTGTAGATTTATCCTGAAGAATGTATGTGATAGATATGGTAGTGGAGGACATTATGGACAATACTATGGACTGCATAGACAGAGACAGCGCTGTCGACAAGTAAACAACTCCGCTATTTTTATATTCCCATCAACCATCATTCATATATACTTGTTGATCATAATAGTTACCAAATGTTGCATACAAAATATATATTGCATAATGTGGTCTTTGGAGCCGTCTATGATGAGTAGCGATGCAAAATATGTTAAATATTTTCATGAATCACATTTTCAAGTTTTTTATAGGATTTTACAGCTTATTGGGGAAAGTCTGCATTTATTACTGTCAATAAGTTCCTTGTATGTCTACATTTGAGTATTTTGTAATAATCTCAAGTTTCACAACATGATGGAATTTTGCTTTACTCAGTAAACGGTTTTTTAAGTAGAATCATTAGGCAATCCAATGTTGAAAGTTCTTTCCATCTCACTAATGATGAAACAAAAATACCGTTACACTTCATACAGCTGCACATAATGTCATCAAACTACGTAAACTTATATACAATTCTTACAAAGGAGGCTAACGATGGAAAGGTATATAACTTACACTGTAACCTACGCAAGGCTTGCTAGTTAGTTGCTCTTTTATTATTTTTTAAAATTTCATTGACTATTTCATCCAGCAATAGCTTTCTTAATACTTGTTCTTGTTGCCAAGTAAATGGGAGCTGCTGGTGACTTGTCAAATGCACTGCAAAAAATGTCTGCTACTGAATAACAAAAAGCAGCAGATATGATTAAAAGTAATTTGCATCAGGTATCGTTTGATGAAGGCTTAATCAAACTTGTAAATGGTAAGTTGTTTTTTGAAATATTGTATTTGTCCGTAATACAAGTTTACAAGTAATACAAGCTATTCTATATCTTATCTACAGTTGATATATTCGTAGTTTTCTTATTCTACCAATGGAAATTACAAAACTTGATTAAATATTATCTGTTATTTCTGACTGATATTCTGTATGACCATTACATTTGAGCTTCATTGATATTTTTTGCTCAACTTCTCGTCAATGTTTTGGCTCAACTTACATTTTGATAGTTTCACATGGAAGTTATCTCCTCCTGCTGTTGTTTAACTCGTGCAGTTTCATTAACATTTAGTACACATGTACTGCAATGTAGGAGCTTCTATACACTTCAAAATTATGTTATGACTCAGCAACATTGGCTGGTTTTGAGAATCCTGCATATCAGTAAATTTTAGTAACAAGTTATTATTTGACAAGCTCCAACAGGAGAAGCTTAACATGTTGCATCATTGTATCTCATCTATCATTGATGTATGATCGTGTGTCATAGCCGGCTTTCGAAGAAGAATATCATTTTAGGCCAATAAATAAAAATTAATTAGTATTCGATGGAATCCTTTCATCACTCGTTGGCTTACAGCCATGTCCAGTGATACTAAATATATACACATTACATCACATCAACTAATATATAAGGTATATAAGTGAGTTGTTTTCTCTTATATTTCATTCACAGTTTATATTCTATTACTTTAGTAGATATTTACTAGATATATGAGAAGATGAATAAGTGGTTGGCTATAACACTTGTTGCTGCTTGTCTCATTGCTGCCATCTCTGCTGGGGTGAGTATTTTTACTAAGGTTCATCTTATGGATACAACTGAAATAACTTAATGATGCGATACTTCCCATTACAGAGATACTATTGCTGTGAAATTTTTAGAATGCTCTGTTTAATTTCAATAAATGAAAATGTATAAAAATGGTAGATGATAGTTTTTGATAAAGGAGAATTAAATTTTCAATCCATCACTGTAACTGTTTTTTAAATCCTTTAGGTAGATCAAGCTTGCCTTAGCATGAAATCTCACCAAGTGCAAGAACGGAACAAAAACATTCCATAAAATTAAATGTCAAACAGACGAGCTATTCAACTTATGACTAACTACACTATTTTACAGGGTAACAGCAGGAAGTACTACAGCTCATGTCAACCGTGTTACAACAAACACAAAGATTGTAGATTTATTCTGAAGAATGTCTGTGATAGATATGGTAGTGGAGGACATTATGGACAATACTACGGACAGCATAGACAGAGACAGCGCTGTCGTCAAGTAAAGAAATATTATTGCTATGGTAGTTACTACCCCAAGTCCTACTATTAAGTATACAACTTCACAATATATGAACTACTGAACTGAGCTTTAAACTTTGTACTTGTATCCTGCCCCGTCTTACATTGGTTATTTCTCTTATAACCTTTTGTTTTGTTTATTAACTTTGCTTGTTGTTGTTGATTTTGAGAATGCTATTTTTTGTTGAAACGTTGTCTGCTTTTGTGCGGCTGTGTGTTTTGTTTCACAATCCTTGTTATGCTTGTTACAAATGTTCCAAATAAGAAATTAATTCTCTCACCTAAAAACAAATGCTTAGTTCATTAACTATGTAACCCTTTTGCCCATGGGCAATTGTGCAATTCTAGATAATTAACAAAAGGTTGCTAATTGGCACATGAACGGCTAGTGATAAGTTTGTCTGTGAAGTTGTGTTTTTACCAGTATCTGCTCATTTCTGATGTGAAATTAACTAACATAATGCTAATGTAGTGAGGCTAATAACACGGATGTTGTATATGAATAGCGGATCATAGTGGTTTGCCAAAATGGACTAGAGACAGTATGCCCCACATTATATCCATTACATGATCTCAATATCGAACAAATCAGCCACATCATTTCCAATAATCCCAACGGCCAGTGAAGCAAAGACTATATTACTTAGTAGTGACGTTGCTCATGGGAAACCTGGCTAACATTCCGTGAGGGTGGAAAGTGGTCAAGTTTTAACTGATACAAAATTATGGAACTTAAAACCATCCTCCATTTGAGAACAGATAGGAAACTTAAACTCGCTTCCCCCCGCCCCCAATACGTTAGAATGATACAATGGAATGCATTGTGGTGGATTTTGGGGGCCTTCTAATCTACTAACTAAACACTGTCACACTCCTCGTTCACTGGTACAGTATGGTCAGTAGCGTCCGATGGCCTGCTGCCACCAATTACCTCTCCAAGAGGCAATCCTATGTCTGTATTACACCGAATCTGGAGTGAAGGAGTAATCTCAACTCCACAACAAGTGAAGAGCCCTCAGCTCAGACTCATTACTCAATACAGTAATTAACATCTTGGCAAGAGCTCTGCTTTTTATAGACAGAGCACAGGAAGCAAAACGGGTAAATAACCAATAATACATAAGTAGAGCGTAATGTAACAAATGAGCATGCATATAAAAATACAAACGAATGAAATAAGGCATATAGAGTTAAGTTTAAGTGGGCCCAGAAGTGGTGAGCAAAGTCATAGGTTCACTGGCCACTCCTAGGCTTCCCTACTTCCTGTGGTAGGTTTGGCAGGCTTTCTAGGTTTTAGTTCGTATTTCCTCAGGTATATAGGTGGGTATCTTGTGGATCTTTGCTCCTGAGTCATCTGAGGCTATTTTGGTCTCTCACTCTACAGTGGCCATCTTGCTGCCAGCCCAGTATGGCACTCACGGGGTCGGTACTTGACCGATGCAAGGTTGGTATCCCATCGACTCAGGGTAGGTCAATTTAGTATCCTATAAAACTCCTGTTCTGATCATCCGATGGCTAAATGATTGATGTCAAACTGTCTGTAGGTAAGTGGGCGCATGTTTGGTTGTTATAAGAATCCACCACATTATTTAGAACAGTTATTATTTCTCCCAGTGCAGTTTTAAGGGTCTATAAGCCTGGCGCAAACAATACATATACTCATAGACACACAAACAGATGTTTTGCACTTTTCATATTTAAATATTCATTTATATCATTGGTAACAGTGTGGTAGGTATTGGTTTAAAGTGTTTGTAGAAACCCTTATTCACCCTTAGAGGCACCAAACACACATGCACAAGAGAAGCTGTCATGGCTACCCTAGTGCCAAAAGATAGAGCAGGGCTGGTACGAAACTTGCCGGATTAGTAGTGATCGCTTCAGGGCCAACTGGGACCTATGCTAGGTCAATAGCCCACTGGGCCGGCACAAGTTGGCTGCCTTAGGAGAAAGACCGTAAATTAGCCTGAGAAGACTCACCACCTTAGAAACCGGAAGTACTCTTTCCTAGTAGAAAAATACCATCAACACAAGGCTAGGTATACTCCCTGGACTTTCAGGAGCAGCCATTGGACAATGGGATCAGGACTCCACCTTTTATCTACTTGGCACCTTATGAATTTCATCTTTTACTGTATTGTAATTTTCATCTATTTATACATGTACTTGTAGTGGTTTGTTCTCTTCCTGTGATTGTTTTATGGGACAATTGTATGAACACTGTAAATCAATTCCTGTCATACAGCCTATGCAAAAGCTGGATGCTACTGTCCTCATTGAATTCATTCGTGTACATTACGCAGCTCTAGGTGATTGCATATCCACAACTTTGTGATATGAGTATAAAAGCCATTTAGCAAGCTAGCGCTCTGTCTAGTTTGTCTTAGCCATGAGGTCTGTGTTTGCCAACTGATCCGACAGTAAATGATAAAGTTGTCACTATCAATATCAGCAGTGTCCCCTCTGGAGAAGTACATTATTCAAGATTAGAGGTATTTCGTGATAACCAGACCAAAATTTAGTGTAATAGTTATGATCGGTTTTCTGTTTGATTTTATCTGTACATGTTGAATGTTCTGTGCAGCTTAATGTAACGATAGGCTTATAAACCAAATATTTTTGGTATAGAACTGGTTGTTCATCTGGCTGGTGGCCTGCAAAAGTGTCTTTTGGCTTGATAAACGAAAGAGAGCTTTTTCAACTCAAAAATGGCTAATTTTTGAGGAACAATGACTAACGTTGGTGTATTGTAATAACTTACTAGTAGCAAGTGCAGCCTAGCTCTATAGAAAGACTTGACTTCTAGTGGGAAGTTTGTGTCTCCACTAAAGGTCAGAAAAGGCCAGTGCATTATAATGGGTAATCCTCTGTTTGGTATGTTTAACTCCTAAATTTTTGATTCTCACATTTCTAGAACATTCTGCTATAGCAGAAGGCTACACAAAACAATGTAACTACTTATATACATTAGTAGTAAGTTAAGCCTACCATGGCACCAATCATGGAATTGCCTGGTAACACTTTCACTATGCCCAAGGGATTGCATTTTATTAGCCATACAGATATAATCTGTATGGCTATTGTTTTAGTAGGTTTTATTAGCCATACAGATATAATCTGTATGGCTATTGTTTTAGTAGGTTTTATTATTATTATTAGCCATACAGATATAATCTGTAAGGCTATTGTTTTAGTAGGTTTTATTAGCCATACAGATATAATCTGTATGGCTATTGTTTTAGTAGGTTTTATTAGCCATACAGATATAATCTGTATGGCTATTGTTTTAGTAGGTTTTATTATTATTAGCCATACAGATATAATCTGTATGGCTATTGTTTTAGTAGGTTTTATTATTATTATTATTATTATTATTATTTTTCTTTCGCGAACTTTCTTCTTCTATAACTACAAATTCGCTGAGCGGAACTCTCTAAAAAATAGTTGGTTACGTAGGGACACATCTGAAATTTTATGAAAGTATTTTTCTCGAGTTAAGAAAGTAACGGTGTCACAGCTATTCCACTTTCCGCAAGCCTCTTCAACAGCTATTTTTGTTCAATAAATGCTAAATAGCTCTGTCACTTTTCATCAAAACTGCATGATTTTTATGAGGGGGTGTGCAGATATGGTATATGCACACAGGCATCAACAGTTTTCAATAGTAAGCTTACAAGTTTTTCAAGGAGAGGCAATTTTTAATGATTTTGAGAAAATTTGAACTTTTTTGCTGGAAGAAATTCCAATTTAAACTGTTGAAATTACAGGTAGATAAGGCGTGTTTTCTCACAGGAGGGGCCTATTAGGACGTTATGTCATGACACAAAGTTGTTGAGTGAACTGCAGTTTGATCAAGGACGTTGCGTCATGACACACCGTCATAGTCTGCTGGAAGAAATTCCAATATAAACTGTTGGAATACAAGTAGATATGGCAGGTTTTCTCACAGGAGAGGCCTATTAGGACTTTAAGTCATGACACGACGTCTTTAAGCAAGCAGCAGTTTGATCAACGTCGTTGTGAAGTGAGCTGTGTAATGACACAACGTCATAGTCTGCTCAAACGAATAGAGCCATGAGCATTGAGTAACCTACTTGGAATGTTGCCAAGTGCATAAGTACTTTGACATACCATTTAGAGAGTTGCCTGCCATCTCGGAGAAGATAACTCCGAACAAAACACTTATATTGCTCTTTAACTTTTGAACCGTTTGTCGCAAGTCACTAAAACTTTTTTTAATCAAAGCCATATGTGCATGTTTTACAGCCAATAATGCCGCATTCAATGGTTTCACACCACAACACGCTCTTCCATTTAAACTCAAAGAAATACCAGTTTTTATTGGTTCTTACGTTGATCATAACCGATCTTGGAAAACACATTGATTAAGTCACATTGACTAACATTCCAAAAAAATAATGAACAGTAGTAATATATGAGCAGAACAGGGTTGTTTATGTTTTTGAATGTTAAACATTCTACAGAGAGGACAACTCTTAGGTTGCATGTAAATATATCATCAAACTGCGCAGCTTCTCTCATCAAAATATTATGTTCTGTCACTATAGTAACTGCCTGAAACTTTGAAAGTTTTGTTGAGAGGGTAACTCCTAAAATAAACCAGTTTCCGTCTTGACAAGGGAAGTTAGTCGTGTAAAAACAACTGGATGCGTTCATAATCATTCAAACCATGAGCTGTTTACTTGGAAAGCTGCCAAATTGTTTTGCATCATGTAATTTCATTAATAGCTGCGTTTTCCATCAGACACCGAGAAGATAACTCCTCAAAAATCGCTTTTTGTCCATAACTTTCGAACCGTAAGTCGAAAATGGATCATTTTTTTTTCGTCAGACTGAGCATCTGTATGGCTTTTAATTTTTCTACAGAAAAAATAATCTTTTCTAGTTATTATTATTATTATTATTTTTCTTTCGCGAACTTTCTTCTTCTATAACTACAGATTCGCTGATCGGAACTCTCTAAAAAATAGTTGGTTACGTAGGGACACATCTGAAATTTTATGAAAATATTTTTCTCGAGTTAAGAAAGTCACGGTGTCACAGCTATTCCACTTTCCGCAAGCCTCTTCAACAGCTATTTTTGTTCAATAAATGCTAAATAGCTCTGTCACTTTTCATCAAAACTGCATGATTTTTATATGGGGGTGTGCAGCTATGGTATATGTACACAGGCATCAACAGTTTTCAATAGTAAGTTTACAAGTTTTTCAAGGAGAGGCAATTTTTAATGATTTTGAGAAAATTTGAAATTTTTTGCTGGAAGAAATTCCAATTTAAACTGTTGAAATTACAGGTAGATATGGCGTGTTTTCTCACAGGAGGGGCCTATTAGGACGTTATGTCATGACACAACGTTGTTGAGTGAACTGCAGTTTGATCAAGGACGTTGCGTCATGACACACCGTCATAGTCTGCTGGAAGAAATTCCAATATAAACTGTTGGAATACAAGTAGATATGGCAGGTTTTCTCACAGGAGAGGCCTATTAGGACTTTAAGTCATGACACGACGTCTTTAAGCAAGCAGCAGTTTGATCAACGTCGTTGTGAAGTGAGCTGTGTAATGACACAACGTCATAGTCTGCTCAAACGAATAGAGCCATGAGCATTGAGTAACCTACTTGGAATGTTGCCAAGTGCATGAGTACTTTGACATACCATTTAGAGAGTTGCCTGCCACCTCGGAGAAGATAACTCCGAACAAAACACTTATATTGCTCTTTAACTTTTGAACCGTTTGTCACAAGTCACTAAAACTTTTTTTAATCAAAGCCATGTGTGCATGTTCTACAGCCAATAATGACGCATACAATGGTTTCACACCACAACACGCTCTTCCATTTAAACTCAAAGAAATACCAGTTTTTATTGGTTCTTACGTTGATCATAACCGATCTTGGAAGACACATTGATTAAGTCACATTGACTAACATTCCGAAAAAATAATGAACAGTAGTAATATATGAGCAGAACAGGGTTGTTTATGTTTTTGAATGTTAAAGATTCTACAGAGAGGACAACTCTCAGGTTGCATGTAAATATATCATCAAATTGCGCAGCTTCTCTCATCAAAATATTATGTTCTGTCACTATAGTAACTGCCTGAAACTTTGAAAGTTTTGTTGAGAGGGTAACTCCTAAAATAAACCAGTTTCCGTCTTGACAAGGGAAGTTAGTCGTGTAAAAACAACTGGATGCGTTCATAATCATTCAAACCATGAGCTGTTTACTTGGAAAGCTGCCAAATTGTTTTGCATCATGTAATTTCATTAATAGCTGCGTTTTCCATCAGATACCGAGAGGATAACTCCTCAAAAATCGCATTTTTCTCCATAACTTTCGAACCGTAAGTCGAAAATGAATCATTTTTTTTTCGTCAGACTGAGCATCTGTATGGCTTTTAATTTTTCTACAGAAAAAATAATCTTTTCTAGTTATTATTATTATTATTTTTCTTTCGCGAACTTTCTTCTTCTATAACTACAGATTCGCTGATCGGAACTCTCTAAAAAATAGTTGGTTACGTAGGGACACATCTGAAATTTTATGAAAGTATTTTTCTCGAGTTAAGAAAGTCACGGTGTCACAGCTATTCCACTTTCCGCAAGCCTCTTCAACAGCTATTTTTGTTCAATAAATGCTAAATAGCTCTGTCACTTTTCATCAAAACTGCATGATTTTTATATGGGGGTGTGCAGCTATGGTATATGTACACAGGCATCAACAGTTTTCAATAGTAAGTTTACAAGTTTTTCAAGGAGAGGCAATTTTTAATGATTTTGAGAAAATTTGAACTTTTTTGCTGGAAGAAATTCCAATTTAAACTGTTGAAATTACAGGTAGATATGGCGTATTTTCTCACAGGAGGGGCCTATTAGGACGTTATGTCATGACACAACGTTGTTGAGTGAACTGCAGTTTGATCAAGGACGTTGCGTCATGACACACCGTCATAGTCTGCTGGAAGAAATTCCAATATAAACTGTTGGAATACAAGTAGATATGGCAGGTTTTCTCACAGGAGAGGCCTATTAGGACTTTAAGTCATGACACGACGTCTTTAAGCAAGCAGCAGTTTGATCAACGTCGTTGTGAAGTGAGCTGCGTCATGACACAACGTCATAGTCTGCTCAAACCAATAGAGGCATTAGCATTGAGTAACTTATTTGGAATGTTGCCAAGTGCATGTGTACTTTGACAGACCATTTAGAGAGTTGCCTGCCACCTCGGAAAAGACAACTCCAAACAAAACACTTATATTGCTCTTTAACTTTTGAACCGTTTGTCGCAAGTCACTAAGACTTCTTTTAATCAAAGCCATGTGTGCATGTTTTACAGCCAATAATGCCGCATACAATGGTTTCACACCACAACACGCTCTTCCAATAAAACTCAAAGCAATACCAGTTTTTATTGGTTCTTACGTTGATCATAACCGATCTTGGAAGACACATTGATTCAGTCACATCGACTAACATTCCGCAAAAAGTAATGAATGAACAGTAGTAATATATGAGCAGAACAGGGTTGTTTATGTTTTTGAATGTTAAACATTCTACAGAGAGGACAACTCCTAAGTTATATGTACGTATATCATCAAATTGCGCAGCTTGTCTCATCTAAATGTTATGTTCTGCCACTATAGTAACTGCCTAAAAACTTTGAAAGTTTGGTTGAGAGGGTGACTCCTAAAATGAACCAGTTTCCGTCTTGACAAGGGAAGTTAGTCGTATAAAAACAACTTGATGCAATCATAAGTACTCAAGCCATGAGCTGCTTACTTGGAAAGCTGCAAAATTGCTTTGCATCATGTAATTTCATTAAAAGCTGCGTTTTCAATCAGATACCGAGAGGATAACTCCTCAAAAAATGCATTTTGCTTCATAACTTTTGAACCGTAAGTCAAACTTGAACAATTTTTTTTTCGTTGAATCGTGCATCTGTATGGCTTTTATTTTCTCTACAGAGAAAACATTTTAGTCTAGTTAGCCATACAGATATAATCTGTATGGCTATTGTTTTAGTAGGTTTTCTTATTATTATTTTTCTTTCGCCGCACTCTAACCACTAGATTTCAGTTTCTGTCTTCTTCTATAACTACAGATTCGCTGATTAGAACTCTCTAAAAATTAGTTGGTTACGTAGGGGCACATCTGGAGATTAACGAAATATTTTTTTTCAAGTTAAAAAAGTTACCACGTCACAGCTATTCCACTTTTCGCACGCCTCTTCAACAGTCATTTTTGTTCAATAAATGCTGAATAACTCTGTCACTTTTCATCAAAACTGCATGATATTTATATGAGGGTGTGCAGCTATGGCAGCTGTACACAGGCTTCAAAAGTTTTCAATACCAAGTTTACAAGGTTTTCAAGGACAGGCAATTTTTAGTGATTTTCAGAAAATTTGAACTTTTTTAGTGGAAGAAATTCCAGTCTAAACTGTGGAA
This sequence comes from Cryptosula pallasiana, assembly GCA_945261195.1. NCBI lineage: Eukaryota > Metazoa > Bryozoa > Gymnolaemata > Cheilostomatida > Cryptosulidae > Cryptosula > Cryptosula pallasiana. The sequence goes on along the minus strand of OX183133.1, from coordinate 20,972,913 downwards.
ATACAAGTAGATATGGCGTGTTTTCTCACAGCAGGGGCCTATTAGGACGTTATGTCATGACACAACGTTGTTGAGTGAACTGCAGTTTGATCAACGACGTTGCGCAGTTAGCTGTGTCATGACACAACGTCATAGTCTGCTCAAACCAATAGAGGCATTAGCGTTGAGTAACTTGCTTGGAATGTTGCCAATTGCAGTTGGATCAACAACGTTATGAACTGAGCTGCGTAATGACGCAACGTCATAGTTCATTCAAGTGAATAGAGGCATTAGCATTAACTAGCTTGCTTGGAATGTTGCCAAATGCATGTGTACTTTGACAGGCAATTCAGAGAGTTGCCTGCCATCTCGGAGAAGAAAACTCCTAACAGAACCCTCATATTGCTTGTTAACTTCTGAACCATTTGATGCAAGTCACTAAAACTTTTTTTAATCAAAGCCATGTGTGCATGTTTTACAGCCAATAATGCCATATACAATGGTTTAACACCACAACACGCTTTTCCATTAAAACTCAAAGCAATAACAGTTTTTATTGGTTCTTACTTACGCTGATCATAACCGATTTTGGGAGACACATTGATTCAGTCACATTGACTAACATTCCGAAGAAAAAATGAACAGTAGTAATATATGAGCAGAACTGTGTTGTTTATGTGTATTGATGTTAAACATTAAACAGAGAGGACAACTCCTAAGCTATATTAACATATATCATCAAATTGCGCAGCTGGTCTCGTCTAATTGTTATGTTCTGTCACTATAGTAACTGCCTTAAAACTTTGAAAGTTTTGTTGAGAGGGCAACTCCTAAAATAATTCAATTTCCGTCTTGGTCAGGCAGTTTGGGCGTATAAAAACAACTTGATGCGTTCATAATCATTCAAGCCATGAGCTGCTTACTTGGAAAGCTTCCAACTTTCTTTGTACCATGTAAAGTTACTAATAGTTGCCTTTTCAGATGGAATCCGAGAGGATAACTCCTCAAAAAATGCATTTTGCTCCATAACTTTTGAACCGTAAGTCGAATTTGAACAATTTTTTTTTCATCGAACCGTGCATCTGTATAGCTTTTATTTTCTCTACAGTGAAAACATTTTAGTCTAGTTATTATTATTATTATTTTTCTTTTGCGAACTTTCTTTTTTTATAACTACAGATTCGCTGATCGGAACTCTCTAAAAAATAATTGGTTACGTAGGGACACATCTGAAATTTTATGAAAGTATTTTTCTCGAGTTAAGAAAGTCACGGTGTCACAGCTGTTCCACTTTCCGCAAGCCTCTTCAACAGCCATTTTTGTTCAATAAATGCTAAATAGCTCTGTCACTTTTCATCAAGACTGCATGATTTTTATGTGAGGGTGTGCAGCTATGGTAGATGTACATAGGCATCAAAAGTTTTCAATAGTTAGTTTACAAGTTTTTCAAGGAGAGGCAATTTTTAATGATTTTGAGAAAAATTGAACCTTTTTGCTGGAAGAAATTCCAATATAAACTGTTAGAATACAAGTAGATATGGCAGGTTTTCTCACAGGAGAGGCCTATTAGGACTTTAAGTCATGACACGACGTCTTTAAGCAAGCAGCAGTTTGATCAACAACGTTGTGAACTGAGCTGCGTAATGACACAACGTCATAGTCTGCTCAAACGAATAGAGGCATTAGCATTGAGTAACTTACTTGGAATGTTGCCAAGTGCATGTGTACTTTGACAGACCAGTTAGATAATTGCTTGCCACCTCGGAGAAGACAACTCCGAACAAAACACTTATATTGCTCTTTAACTTTTGAACCGTTTGTCGCAAGTCACTAAAACTTGTTTTAATCAAAGCCATGTGTGCATGTTTTACAGCCAATAATGCCGCATACAATGGTTTCACACCACTACACGCTCTTCCATGAAAACGAAACGCAATACCAGTTTTTATTGGTTCTTACGTTGTTCATAACCGATCTTGGAAGACACATTGATTCAGTCACATTGACTAACATTCCGAAAAAAAATGAACAGTAGTAATATATGAGCAGAACTGGGTTGCTTATGTTTTTGGATGTTAAGCATTATACAGAGAGGACAATTTAAAGTTATATGTGCATTTATCGTCAATATGCACAGCTTGTCTGATCTAAATGTTATATTCTGTCACTACAGTAATTGCCTAAAAATTTTGAAAGATTTGTTGAGAGGGTAACTCCTAAAATAAACCAGTTTCCGTCTTGACGAGGGAAGTTAATCGTATAAAGACAACTTGATGCAATCATAAGTACTCAAGCCATGAGCTGCTTATTTGGAAAGCTGCCAAGTTTCTTTGAATCATGTAATTTCATTAATAGCTGCGTTTTTAATCAGATACCGAGAGGATAACTCCTTAAAATATGCATTTTCCTCCATAACTTTTGAACTGTAAGTCGAATTTGAACATTTTTTTTTTCGTTGAACCGTGCATCTGTATGGCTTTTATTTTCTCTACAGAGAAAACATTTTAGTCTAGTTATTATTATTATTATTATTTTTCTTTCGCGAACTTTCTTCTTCTATAACTACAGATTCGCTGATCGGAACTCTCTAAAAAATAGTTGGTTACGTAGGGACACATCTGAAATTTTATGAAAGTATTTTTCTCGAGTTAAGAAAGTAACGGTGTCACAGCTATTCCACTTTCCGCAAGCCTCTTCAACAGCTATTTTTGTTCAATAAATGCTAAATAGCTCTGTCACTTTTCATCAAAACTGCATGATTTTTATATGGGGGTGTGCAGCTATGGTATATGTACACAGGCATCAACAGTTTTCAATAGTAAGTTTACAAGTTTTTCAAGGAGAGGCAATTTTTAATGATTTTGAGAAAATTTGAACTTTTTTGCTGGAAGAAATTCCAATTTAAACTGTTGAAATTACAGGTAGATATGGTGTGTTTTCTCACAGGAGGGGCCTATTAGGACGTTATGTCATGACACAACGTTGTTGAGTGAACTGCAGTTTGATCAAGGACGTTGCGTCATGACACACCGTCATAGTCTGCTGGAAGAAATTCCAATATAAACTGTTGGAATACAAGTAGATATGGCAGGTTTTCTCACAGGAGAGGCCTATTAGGACTTTAAGTCATGACACGACGTCTTTAAGCAAGCAGCAGTTTGATCAACGTCGTTGTGAAGTGAGCTGTGTAATGACACAACGTCATAGTCTGCTCAAACGAATAGAGCCATGAGCATTGAGTAACCTACTTGGAATGTTGCCAAGTGCATGAGTACTTTGACATACCATTTAGAGAGTTGCCTGCCACCTCGGAGAAGATAACTCCGAACAAAACACTTATATTGCTCTTTAACTTTTGAACCGTTTGTCGCAAGTCACTAAAACTTTTTTTAATCAACGCCATGTGTGCATGTTTTACAGCCAATAACGCCGCATACAATGGTTTCACACCACAACACGCTCTTCCATTTAAACTCAAAGCAATACCAGTTTTTATTGGTTCTTACGTTGATCATAACCGATCTTGGAAGACACATTGATTAAGTCACATTGACTAACATTCCGAAAAAATAATGAACAGTAGTAGTATATGAGCAGAACAGGGTTGTTTATGTTTTTGAATGTTAAACATTCTACAGAGAGGACAACTCTTAGGTTGCATGTAAATATATCATCAAATTGCGCAGCTTCTCCCATCAAAATATTATGTTCTGTCACTATAGTAACTGCCTGAAACTTTGAAAGTTTTGTTGAGAGGGTAACTCCTAAAATAAACCAGTTTCCGTCTTGACAAGGGAAGTTAGTCGTGTAAAAACAACTGGATGCGTTCATAATCATTCAAACCATGAGCTGTTTACTTGGAAAGCTGCCAAATTGTTTTGCATCATGTAATTTCATTAATAGCTGCGTTTTCCATCAGATACCGAGAGGATAACTCCTCAAAAATCGCATTTTTCTCCATAACTTTCGAACCGTAAGTCGAAAATGGATCATTTTTTTTCCGTCATACTGAGCATCTGTATGGCTTTTAATTATTCTACAGAAAAAATAATCTTTTCTAGTTATTATTATTATTATTATTAGCCATACAGATATAATCTGTATGGCTATTGTTTTAGTAGGTTTTATTATTATTTTTCTTTCGCCGCATTCTAACCACTAGATTTCAGTTTCTGTCTTCTTCTATAACTACAGATTCGCTGATTAGAACTCTCTAAAAATTAGTTGGTTACGTAGGGGTACATCTGGAGATTAACGAAATATTTTTTTTCAAGTTAAAAAAGTTACCACGTCACAGCTATTCCACTTTTCGCACGCCTCTTCAACAGTCCTTTTCGTTCAATAAATGCTGAATAACTCTGTCACTTTTCATCTAAACTGCATGATATTTATATGAGGGTGTGCGGCTATGGTAGATGTATACAGGCATCAAAAGTTTTCAATAGCAAGTTTACAAGTTTTTCAAGGAGAGGCAATTTTTAGTGATTTTCAGAAAATTCGAACTTTTTCACTGGAAGAGATTCCGTTCTAAACTGTTGTAATACAAGTAGATATGGCATGTTTTCCCACAGCAGGGGCCTATTACGACGTTATGTCATGACACAACGTTGTTGAGTGAACTGCAGTTTGATCAAGGACGTCGCGTCATGACACAACGTCATAGTCTGCTGGAAGAAATTCCAATATAAACTGTTGGAATACAAGTAGATATGGCAGGTTTTCTCACAGGAGAGGCCTATTAGGACTTTAAGTCATGACACGACGTCTTTAAGCAAGCAGCAGTTTGATCAACAACGTTGTGAACTGAGCTGCGTAATGACACAACGTCATAGTCTGCTCAAACGAATAGAGGCATTAGCGTTGAGTAACTTGCTTGGAATGTTGCCAATTGCAGTTGGATCAACAACGTTATGAACTGAGCTGCGTAATGACGCAACGTCATAGTTCATTCAAGTGAATAGAGGCATTAGCTAGCTTGCTTGGAATGTTGCCAAATGCATGTGTACTTTGACAGGCAATTCAGAGAGTTGCCTGCCATCTCGGAGAAGAAAACTCCTAACAGAACCGTCATATTGCTTTTTAACTTCTGAACCATTTGTTGCAAGTCACTAAAACTTTTTTTAATCAAAGCCATGTGTGCATGTTTTACAGCCGATAATGCCATATACAATGGTTTCACACCACAACACGCTTTTCCATTAAAACTCAAAGCAATAACAGTTTTTATTGGTTCTTACTTACGTTGATCATAACCGATTTTGGAAGACACATTGATTCAGTCATATTGACTAACATTCCGAAGAAAAAATGAACAGTAGTAATATATGAGCAGAACTGTGTTGTTTGTGTGTATTGATGTTAAACATTAAACAGAGAGGACAACTCCTAAGTTATATTAACATATGTCATCAAATTGCGCAGCTGGTCTCGTCTGATTGTTATGTTCTGTCACTATAGTAACTGCCTAAAAACTTTGAAAGTTTTGTTGAGAGGGTAACTCCTAAAATAATTCAATTTCCGTCTTGGTCAGGCAATTTGGGCGTATAAAAACAACTTGATGCGTTCATAATCATTCAAGCCATGAGCTGCTTACTTGGAAAGCTGCCAACTTTCTTTGTACCATGTAAAGTTACTAATAGTTGCCTTTTCAGATGGATTCCGAGCGGATAACTCCTTAAAATATGCATTTTTCTCCATAACTTTTGAACAAGTCGAATTTGAACAATTTTTTTTTCGTTGAACCGTGCATCTGTATGGCTTTTATTTTCTCTACAGAGAAAACATTTTAGTCTAGTTATTATTATTATTATTATTATTATTATTATTTTTCTTTCGCGAACTTTCTTCTTCTATAACTACAGATTCGCTGACCGGAACTCTCTAAAAAATAGTTGGTTACGTAGGGACACATCTGAAATTTTATGAAAGTATTTTTCTCGAGTTAAAAAAGTAACGGTGTCACAGCTATTCCACTTTCCGCAAGCCTCTTCAACAGCCATCTTTGTTCAATAAATGCTAAATAGCTCTGTCACTTTTCATCAAAACTGCATGATTTTTATATGGGGGTGTGCAGCTATGGTATATGTACACAGGCATCAACAGTTTTCAATAGTAAGTTTACAAGTTTTTCAAGGAGAGGCAATTTTTAATGATTTTCAGAAAATTTGAACTTTTTTGCTGGAAGAAATTCCAATTTAAACTGTTGAAATTACAAGTAGATATGGCGTGTTTTCTCACAGGAGGGGCCTATTAGGACGTTATGTCATGACACAACGTTGTTGAGTGAACTGCAGTTTGATCAAGGACCTTATGAAGTGAGCTGCGTCATGACACAACGTCATAGTCTGCTCAAACGAATAGAGGCATTAGCGTTGAGTAACTTGCTTGGAATGTTGCCAATTGCAGTTGGATCAACAACGTTATGAACTGAGCTGCGTAATGACGCAACGTCATAGTTCATTCAAGTGAATAGAGGCATTAGCATTAACTAGCTTGCTTGGAATGTTGCCAAATGCATGTGTACTTTGACAGGCAATTCAGAGAGTTGCCTGCCATCTCGGAGAAGAAAACTCCTTACAGAACCCTCATATTGCTTTTTAACTTCTGAACCATTTGTTGCAAGTCACTAAAACTTTTTTTAATCAAAGCCATGTGTGCATGTTTTACAGCCAATAATGCCATATACAATGGTTTCACACCACAACACGCTTTTCCAATAAAACTCAAAGCAATAACAGTTTTTATTGGTTCTTACCTACGTTGATCATAACCGATTTTGGAAGACACATTGATTCAGTCACATTGACTAACATTCCGAAGAAAAAATGAACAGTAGTAATATATGAGCAGAACTGTGTTGTTTGTGTAGATTGATGTTAAACATTAAACAGAGAGGACAACTCCTAAGCTATATTAACATATATCATCAAATTGCGCAGCTGGTCTCGTCTAATTGTTATGTTCTGTCACTATAGTAACTGCATAAAAACTTTGAAAGTTTTGTTGAGAGGGTAACTCCTAAAATAATTCAATTTCCGTCTTGGTCAGGCAATTTGGGCGTATAAAAACAACTTGATGCGTTCATAATCATTCAAGCCATGAGCTGCTTACTTGGAAAGCTGCCAACTTTCTTTGTACCATGTAAAGTTACTAATAGTTGCCTTTTCAGATGGATTCCGAGAGGAAAACTCCTCAAAAAATGCATTTTGCTCCATAACTTTTGAACCGTAAGTCGAATTTGAACAATTTTTTTTTCATCGAACCGTGCATCTGTATGGCTTTTATTTTCTCTACAGAGAAAACATTTTAGTCTAGTTATTATTATTATTATCATTTTTCTTTCGCGAACTTTCTTCTTCTATAACTACAGATTCGCTGATCGGAACTCTCTAAAAAATAGTTGGTCACGTAGGGACACATCTGAAATTTTATGAAAGTATTTTTCTCGAGTTAAGAAAGTAACGGTGTCACAGCTATTCCACTTTCCGCAAGCCTCTTCAACAGCTATTTTTGTTCAATAAATGCTAAATAGCTCTGTCACTTTTCATCAAAACTGCATGATTTTTATATGGGGGTGTGCAGCTATGGTATATGTACACAGGCATCAACAGTTTTCAATAATAAGTTTACAAGTTTTTCAAGGAGAGGCAATTTTTAATGATTTTGAGAAAATTTGAACTTTTTTGCTGGAAGAAATTCCAATTTAAACTGTTGAAATTACAGGTAGATATGGCGTGTTTTCTCACAGGAGGGGCCTATTAGGACGTTATGTCATGACACAACGTTGTTGAGTGAACTGCAGTTTGATCAAGGACGTTGCGTCATGACACACCGTCATAGTCTGCTGGAAGAAATTCCAATATAAACTGTTGGAATACAAGTAGATATGGCAGGTTTTCTCACAGGAGAGGCCTATTAGGACTTTAAGTCATGACACGAGGTCTTTAAGCAAGCAGCAGTTTGATCAACGTCGTTGTGAAGTGAGCTGTGTAATGACACAACGTCATAGTCTGCTCAAACGAATAGAGCCATGAGCATTGAGTAACCTACTTGGAATGTTGCCAAGTGCATGAGTACTTTGACATACCATTTAGAGAGTTGCCTGCCATCTCGGAGAAGATAACTCCGAACAAAACACTTATATTGCTCTTTAACTTTTGAACCGTTTGTCGCAAGTCACTAAAACTTTTTTTAATCAAAGCCATGTGTGCATGTTTTACAGCCAATAATGCCGCATACATTGGTTTCACACCACAACACGCTCTTCCATTTAAACTCAAAGAAATACCAGTTTTTATTGGTTCTTACGTTGATCATAACCGATTTTGGAAGACACATTGATTAAGTCACATTGACTAACATTCCGAAAAAATAATGAACAGTAGTAATATATGAGCAGAACAGGGTTGTTTATGTTTTTGAATGTTAAACATTCTACAGAGAGGACAACTCCTAAGTTATATGTACGTATATCATCAAATTGCGCAGCTTGTCTCATCTAAATGTTATGTTCTGCCACTATAGTAACTGCCTAAAAACTTTGAAAGTTTTGTTGAGAGGGTAACTCCTAAAATGAACCAGTTTCCGTCTTGACAAGGGAAGTTAGTCGTATAAAAACAACTTGATGCAATCATAAGTACTCAAGCCATGAGCTGCTTACTTGGAAAGCTGCCAAATTACTTTGCATCATGTAATTTCATTAAAAGCTGCGTTTTCAATCAGATACCGAGAGGATAACTCCTCAAAAAATGCATTTTGCTTCATAACTTTTGAACCGTAAGTCAAACTTGGACAATTCTTTTTTCGTTGAATCGTGCATCTGTATGGCTTTAATTTTCTCTACAGAGAAAACATTTCAGTCTAGTTATTATTATTATTATTATTATTATTATTTTTCTTTCGCGAACTTTCTTCTTCTATAACTACAGATTCGCTGATCGGAACTCTCTAAAAAATAATTGGTTACGTAGGAACACATCTGAATTTTTATGAAAGTATTTTTCTCGAGTTAAAAAAGTAACGGTGTCACAGCTATTCCACTTTCCGCAAGCCTCTTCAACAGCTATTTTTGTTCAATAAATGCTAAATAGCTCTGTCACTTTTCATCAAAACTGCATGATTTTTATATGGGGGTGTGCAGCTATGGTATATGTACACAGGCATCAACAGTTTTCAATAGTAAGTTTACAAGTTTTTCAAGGAGAGGCAATTTTTAATGATTTTGAGAAAATTTGAATTTTTTTGCTGAAAGAAATTCCAATTTAAACTGTTGAAATTACAGGTAGATATGGCGTGTTTTCTCACAGGAGGGGCCTATTAGGACGTTATGTCATGACACAACGTTGTTGACTGAACTGCAGTTTGATCAAGGACCTTGCGTCATGACACACCGGCATAGTCTGCTGGAAGAAATTTCAATATAAACTGTTGGAATACAAGTAGATATGGCATGTTTTCTCACAGGAGAGGCCTATTAGGACTTTAAGTCATGACACGACGCCTTTAAGCAAGCAGCAGTTTGATTAACAACGTTGTGAACTGAGCTGCGTCATGACACAACGTCATAGTCTGCTCAAACCAATAGAGGCATTAGCATTGAGTAACTTACTTGGAATGTTGCCAAGTGCATGTGTACTTTGACAGACCATTTAGAGAGTTGCCTGCCACCTCGGAAAAGACAACTCCAAACAAAACACTTATATTGCTCTTTAACTTTTGAACCGTTTGTCGCAAGTCACTAAGACTTCTTTTAATCAAAGCCATGTGTGCATGTTTTACAGCCAATAATGCCGCATACAATGGTTTCACACCACAACACCCTCTTCCATTAAAACTCAAAGAAATACCAGTTTTTATTGGTTCTTACGTTGATCATAACCGATCTTGGAAGACACATTGATTAAGTCACATTGACTAACATTCCGAAAAAATAATGAACAGTAGTAATATATGAGCAGAACAGGGTTGTTTATGTTTTTGAATGTTAAACATTCTACAGAGAGGACAACTCGTAGGTTGCATTTAAATATATCATCAAATTGCGCAGCTTCTCTCATCAAAATGTTATGTTCTGTCACTATAGTAACTGCCTGAAACTTTGAAAGTTTTGTTGAGAGGGTAACTCCTAAAATAAACCAGTTTCCGTCTTGACAAGGGAAGTTATTCGTGTAAAAACAACTGGATGCGTTCATAATCATTCAAACCATGAGCTGTTTACTTGGAAAGCTGCCAAATTGTTTTGCATCATGTAATTTCATTAATAGCTGCGTTTTCCATCAGATACCGAGAGGATAACTCCTCAAAAATCGCATTTTTCTCCATAACTTTTGAACCGTAAGTCGAAAATGGATCATTTTTTTTTCGTCAGACTGAGCATCTGTATGGCTTTTAATTTTTCTACAGAAAAATTAATCTTTTCTAGTTATTATTATTAGCCATACAGATATAATCTGTATGGCTATTGTTTTAGTAGGTTTTATTATTAGCCATACAGATATAATCTGTATGGCTATTGTTTTAGTAGGTTTTATTATTATTATTATTATTATTATTAGCCATACAGATATAATCTGTATGGCTATTGTTTTAGTAGGTTTTATTATTATTATTATTATTATTATTATTATTTTTCTTTCGCGAACTTTCTTCTTCTATAACTACAGATTCGCTGATCGGAACTCTCTAAAAAATAGTTGGTTACGTAGGGACACATCTAAAATTTTATGAAAGTATTTTTCTCGAGTTAAGAAAGTAACGGTGTCACAGCTATTCCACTTTCCGCAAGCCTCTTCAACAGCTATTTTTGTTCAATAAATGCTAAATAGCTCTGTCACTTTTCATCAAAACTGCATGATTTTTATATGGGGGTGTGCAGCTATGGTATATGTACACAGGCATCAACAGTTTTCAATAGAAAGTTTACAAGTTTTTCAAGGAGAGGCAATTTTTAATGATTTTGAGAAAATTTGAACTTTTTCGCTGGAAGAAATTCCAATTTAAACTGTTGAAATTACAGGTAGATATGGCATGTTTTCTCACAGGAGGGGCCTATTAGGACGTTATGTCATGACACAACGTTGTTGAGTGAACTGCAGTTTGATCAAGGACGTTGCGTCATGACACACCGTCATAGTCTGCTGGAAGAAATTCCAATATAAACTGTTGGAATACAAGTAGATATGGCAGGTTTTCTCACAGGAGAGGCCTATTAGGACTTTAAGTCATGACACGACGTCTTTAAGCAAGCAGCAGTTTGATCAACGTCGTTGTGAAGTGAGCTGTGTAATGACACAACGTCATAGTCTGCTCAAACGAATAGAGCCATGAGCATTGAGTAACCTACTTGGAATGTTGCCAAGTGCATGAGTACTTTGACATACCATTTAGAGAGTAGCCTGCCATCTCGGAGAAGATAACTCCGAACAAAACACTTATATTGCTCTTTAACTTTTGAACCGTTTGTCGCAAGTCACTAAAACTTTTTTTAATCAAAGCCATGTGTGCATGTTTTACAGCCAATAATGCCGCATACAATGGTTTCACACCACAACACGCTCTTCCATTTAAACCCAAAGAAATACCAGTTTTTATTGGTTCTTACGTTGATCATAACCGATCTTGGAAGACACATTGATTAAGTCACATTGACTAACATTCCGAAAAAATAATGAACAGTAGTAATATATGAGCAGAACAGGGTTGTTTATGTTTTTGAATGTTAAACATTCTACAGAGAGGACAACTCTTAGGTTGCATGTAAATATATCATCAAATTGCGCAGCTTCTCTCATCAAAATATTATGTTCTGTCACTATAGTAACTGCCTGAAACTTTGAAAGTTTTGTTGAGAGGGTAACTCCTAAAATAAACCAGTTTCCGTCTTGACAAGGGAAGTTAGTCGTGTAAAAACAACTGGATGCGTTCATAATCATTCAAACCATGAGCTGTTTACTTGGAAAGCTGCCAAATTGTTTTGCATCATGTAATTTCTTTAATAGCTGCGTTTTCCATCAGATACCGAGAGGATAACTCCTCAAAAATTGCATTTTTCTCCATAACTTTTGAACTGTAAGTCGAATTTGAATAATTTTTTTTTCGTTGAACTGTGCATCTGTATGGCTTTTATTTTCTCTACAGAGAAAACATTTTAGTCTAGTTATTATTATTATTATTATTTTTCTTTCGCGAACTTTCTTCTTCTATAACTACAGATTCGCTGATCGGAACTCTCTAAAAAATAGTTGGTTACGTAGGGACACATCTGAAATTTTATGAAAGTATTTTTCTCGAGTTAAGAAAGTCACGCTGTCACAGCTATTCCACTTTCCGCAAGCCTCTTCAACAGCTATTTTTGTTCAATAAATGCTAAATAGCTCTGTCACTTTTCATCAAAACTGCATGATTTTTATATGGGGGTGTGCAGCTATGGTATATGTACACAGGCATCAACAGTTTTCAATAGTAAGTTTACAAGTTTTTCAAGGAGAGGCAATTTTTAATGATTTTGAGAAAATTTGAACTTTTTTGCTGGAAGAAATTCCAATTTAAACTGTTGAAATTACAAGTAGATAAGGCGTGTTTTCTCACAGGAGGGGCCTATTAGGACGTTATGTCGTGACACAACGTTGTTGAGTGAACTGCAGTTTGATCAAGGACCTTATGAAGTGAGCTGCGTCATGACACAACGTCATAGTCTGCTCAAACGAATAGAGGCATTAGCGTTGAGTAACTTGCTTGGAATGTTGCCAATTGCAGTTGGATCAACAACGTTATGAACTGAGCTGCGTAATGACGCGACGTCATAGTTCATTCAAGTGAATAGAGGCATTAGCATTAACTAGCTTGCTTGGAATGTTGCCAAATGCATGGGTACTATGACAGACCATTTAGAGAGTTGCCTGCCACCTCGGAGAAAACAACTCCAAACAAAAGACTTACATTGCTCTTTAACTTTTGAATCGTTTGTCGCAACTCACTAAAACTTTTTTTAATCAAAGCCATGTGTGCATGTCTTACAGCCAATAATGCCGCATACAATGGTTTCACACCGCAACACGCTGTTCCATTAAAACTCAAGGCGATACCAGTTTTTATTGATTGTTACGTTGATCATAACCAATCTTGGAAAAAACTTCAATTCAGTCACATCGACTAACATTCCGCAAAAAGTAATGAATGAACAGTAGTAATATATGAGCAGAACAGTGTTGTTTGTGTGTGTTGATGTTTTACATTATACAGAGAGGACAACTCCCAAGTTAAATGTACATATATCATCAAATTGCGCAGCTTGTCTCATTTAAATGTTATGTTCTGTCACTGTAGTAACTGCCTAAAAACTTTAAAAGTTTTGTTGAGAGGGTAACTCCAAAAATAAACCAGTTTCCGTCTTGACAAGGGAAGTTAGTCGTGTAAAAACAACTGGATGCGTTCATAATCATTCAAACCATGAGCTGCTTACTTGGAAAGCTGCCAAATTGTTTTGCATCATGCAATTTCATTAATAGCTGCGTTTTCCATCAGATACCGAGAGGATAACTCCTCAAAAATCGCATTTTTCTCCATAACTTTTGAACCGTTAGTCGAAAATGGATCATTTTTTTTTCGTCAGACTGAGCATCTGTATGGCTTTTATTTTCTCTACAGAGAAAACATTTTAGTCTAGTTATTATTATTATTATTATTATTTTTCTTTCGCGAACTTTCTTCTTCTATAACTACAGATTCGCTGATCGGAACTCTCTAAAAAATAGTTGCTTACGTAGGGACACATCTGAAATTTTATGAAAGTATTTTTCTCGAGTTAAGAAAGTCACGGTGTCACAGCTATTCCACTTTCCGCAAGCCTCTTCAACAGCCAGTTTTGTTCAATAAATGCTAAATAGCTCTGTCACTTTTCATCAAAACTGCATGATTTTTATGTGAGGGTGTGCAGCTATGGTAGATGTACACAGGCATCAAAAGTTTTCAATAGTAAGTTTACAAGTTTTTCAAGGAGAGGCAATTTTTAATGATTTTGAGAAAATTTTAACTTTTTTGCTGGAGGAAATTCCAATTTGAACTGTTGAAATTACAGGTAGATATGGCGTGTTTTCTCACAGGAGGGGCCTATTAGGACGTTATGTCATGACACAACGTTGTTGAGTGAACTGCAGTTTGATCAAGGACGTTGCGTCATGACACACCGTCATAGTCTGCTGTAAGAAATTCCAATATAAACTGTTGGAATACAAGTAGATATGGCAGGTTTTCTCACAGGAGAGGCCTATTAGGACTTTAAGTCATGACACGACGTCTTTAAGCAAGCAGCAGTTTGATCAACGTCGTTGTGAAGTGAGCTGTGTAATGACACAACGTCATAGTCTGCTCAAACGAATAGAGCCATGAGCATTGAGTAACCTACGTGGAATGTTGCCAAGTGCATGAGTACTTTGACATACCATTTAGAGAGTTGCCTGCCATCTCGGAGAAGATAACTCCGAACAAAACACTTATATTGCTCTTTAACTTTTGAACCGTTTGTCGCAAGTCACTAAAACTTTTTTTAATCAAAGCCATGTGTGCATGTTTTACAGCCAATAATGCCGCATACAATGGTTTCACACCACAACACGCTCTTCCATTTAAACTCAAAGAAATACCAGTTTTTATTGGTTCTTACGTTGATCATAACCGATCTTGGAAGACACATTGATTAAGTCACATTGACTAACATTCCGAAAAAATAATGAACAGTAGTAATATATGAGCAGAACAGGGTTGTTTATGTTTTTGAATGTTAAACATTCTACAGAGAGGACAACTCTTAGGTTGCATGTAAATATATCATCAAATTGCGCAGCTTCTCTCATCAAAATATTATGTTCTGTCACTATAGTAACTGCCTGAAACTTTGAAAGTTTTGTTGAGAGCGTAACTCCTAAAATAAACCAGTTTCCGTCTTGACAAGGGAAGTTAGTCGTGTAGAAACAACTGGATGCATTCATAATCATTCAAACCATGAGCTGTTTACTTGGAAAGCTGCCAAATTGTTTTGCATCATGTAATTTCATTAATAGCTGCGTTTTCCATCAGATACCGAGAGGATAACTCCTCAAAAATCGCATTTTTCTCCATAACTTTCGAACCGTAAGTCGAAAATGGATCATTTTTTTTCGTCAGACTGAGCATTTGTATGGCTTTTAATTTTTCTACAGAAAAAATAATCTTTTCTAGTTATTATTATTATTTTTCTTTCGCGAACTTTCTTCTTCTATAACTACAGATTCGCTGATCGGAACTCTCTAAAAAATAGTTGGTTACGTAGGGACACATCTGAAATTTTATGAAAGTATTTTTCTCGAGTTAAGAAAGTAACGGTGTTACAGCTATTCCACTTTCCGCAAGCCTCTTCAACAGCTATTTTTGTTCAATAAATGCTAAATAGCTCTGTCACTTTTCATCAAAACTGCATGATTTTTATATGGGGGTGTGCAGCTATGGTATATGTACACAGGCATCAATAGTTTTCAATAGTAAGTTTACAAGTTTTTCAAGGAGAGGCAATTTTTAATGATTTTCAGAAAATTTGAACTTTTTTGCTGGAAGAAATTCCAATTTAAACTGTTGAAATTACAGGTAGATATGGCGTGTTTTCTCACAGGAGGGGCCTATTAGGACGTTATGTCATGACACAACGTTGTTGAGTGAACTGCAGTTTGATCAAGGACGTTGCGTCATGACACACCGTCATAGTCTGCTGGAAGAAATTCCAATATAAACTGTTGGAATACTGTAGATATGGCAGGTTTTCTCACAGGAGAGGCCTATTAGGACTTTAAGTCATGACACGACGTCTTTAAGCAAGCAGCAGTTTGATCAACCTCGTTGTGAAGTGAGCTGTGTAATGACACAACGTCATAGTCTGCTCAAACAAATAGAGCCATGAGCATTGAGTAACCTACTTGGAATGTTGCCAAGTGCATGAGTACTTTGACATACCATTTAGAGAGTTGCCTGCCATCTCGAAGAAGATAACTCCGAACAATACACTTATATTGCTCTTTAACTTTTGAACCGTTTGTCGCAAGTCACTAAAACTTTTTTTAATCAAAGGCATGTGTGCATGTTTTACAGCCAATAATGCCGCATACAATAGTTTCACACCACAACACGCTCTTCCATTTAAACTCAAAGAATTACCAGTTTTTATTGGTTCTTACGTTGATCATAACCGATCTTGGAAGACACATTGATTAAGTCACATTGACTAACATTCCGAAAAAATAATGAACAGTAGTAATATATGAGCGGAACAGGGTTGTTTATGTTTTTGAATGTTAAACATTCTACAGAGAGGACAACTCTTAGGTTGCATGTAAATTTATCATCAAATTGCGCAGCTTCTCTCATCAAAATATTATGTTCTGTCACTATAGTAACTGCCTGAAACTTTGAAAGTTTTGTTGAGAGGGTAACTCCTGAAATAAACCAGTTTCCGTCTTGACAAGGGAAGTTAGTCGTGTAAAAACAACTGGATCCGTTCATAATCATTCAAACCATGAACTGCTTACTTGGAAAGCTGCCAAATTGTTTTGCATCATGTAATTTCATTAATAGCTGCGTTTTCCGTCAGATACCGAGAGGATAACTGCTCAAAAATTGCATTTTTCTCCATAACTTTTGAACCGTAAGTCGAAAATGGATCATTCTTTTTTCGTCAGACTGAGCATCTGTATGGTTTTTAATTTCTCTACAGAGAAAATAATTTTTTCTAGTTATTATTATTATTATTATTATTTTTCTTTCGCGAACTTTCTTCTTCTATAACTACAGATTCGCTGATCGGAACTCTCTAAAAAATAGTTGGTTACGTAGGGACACATCTGAAATTTTATGAAAGTATTTTTCTCGAGTTAAGAAAGTCACGGTGTCACAGCTATTCCACTTTCCGCAATCCTCTTCAACAGCTATTTTAGTTCAATAAATGCTAAATAGCTCTGTCACTTTTCATCAAAACTGCATGATTTTTATATGGGGGTGTGCAGCTATGGTATATGTACACAGGCATCAAAAGTTTTCAATAGTAAGTTTACAAGTTTTTCAAGGAGAGACAATTTTTAATGATTTTGAGAAAATTTGAACTTTTTTGCTGGAAGAAATTCCAATTTAAACTGTTGAAATTACAAGTAGATATGGCGTGTTTTCTCACAGGAGGGGCCTATTAGGACGTTATGTCATGACACAACGTTGTTGAGTGAACTGCAGTTTGATCAAGGACCTTATGAAGTGAGCTGCGTCATGACACAACGTCATAGTCTGCTCAAACGAATAGAGGCATTGGCGTTGAGTAACTTGCTTGGAATGTTGCCAATTGCAGTTGGATCAACAACGTTATGAACTGAGCTGCGTAATGACGCAACGTCATAGTTCATTCAAGTGAATAGAGGCTTGCTTGGAATGTGGCCAAATGCATGTGTACTTTGACAGGCAATTCAGAGAGTTGCCTGCCATCTCTGAGAAGAAAACTCCTAAAAGAACCCCCATATTGCTTTTTAACTTCTGAACCGTTTGTTGCAAGTCACTAAAACTTTTTTTAATCAAAGCCATGTGTGCATGTTTTACAGCCAATAATGCCATATACAATGGTTTCACACCACAACACGCTTTTCCATTAAAACTCAAAGCAATAACAGTTTTTATTGGTTCTTACTTACGTTGATCATAACCGATTTTGGAAGAGACATTGATTCAGTCACATTGACTAACATTCCGAAGAAAAAAATGAACAGTAGTAATATATGAGCAGAACTGTGTTGTTTGTGTGTATTGATGTTAAACATTAAACAGAGAGGACAACTCCTAAGTTATATTAACATATATCATCAAATTGCGCAGCTGGTCTCGTCTAATTGTTATGTTCTGTCACTATAGTAACTGCCTAAAAACTTTGAAAGTTTTGTTGAGAGGGTAACTCCTAAAATAATTCAATTTCCGTCTTGGTCAGGCAATTTGGGCGTATAAAAACAACTTGATGCGTTCATAATCATTCAAACCATGAGCTGCTTACTTGGAAAGCTGCCAACTTTCTTTGTACCATGTAAAGTTACTAATAGTTGCCTTTTCAGATGGATTCCGAGAGGATAACTCCTCAAAAAATGCATTTTTCTCCATAACTTTTGAACCGTAAGTCAAATTTGAACAATTTTTTTTTCATCGATCCGTGCATCTGTATGGCTTTTATTTTCTCTACAGAGAAAACATTTTAGTCTAGTTGATTTTATTTTTATCAGCCACTTCAGAAGTGTACGATGTGTCACATGCTACATCATAAGGAATTATTTATACTGACAAATGTGTAATTATTAGACCACATAAAAAATGTGTTTGAAAAATCACAAACGATGTGATTACTTCTGTTTCATCATGTTGCTTGTTGTAATGAGTACATGATGAACCATGTAGTAGGTCACTTTTTACACCGATGTAAGCAATAATAAAACACAAATTGACTTTATCTGAATTCGATTCAGCAACAATATCTGGTGGATATTCCTGTCACATACATGTGCGCAGGTGTGTTCGTACTTGTTCTGGCATAGTTATCTAGCCATTGGATGGACAGAACAATAATAACTAATTACACCGAACTGACCGATACTGCGTCAATCAGGCATCTACCATGCATCGGAGCCATACTGACCCTGCATGACTCATTACCGACTCTGTGGGAGCCATATCGGGCCGGCAGGAAGTGGCTCACTATAGCTTGAGACCTGAAGATAACCTTAGAGGGAGTAGAAGGCCATATCCATCAGATACCTACCTGTACTTTTGAGGAAGGTCAAGGAACCAAGCCTACAAAGACTGAGACACTTACACTAGGATGTAGAAGTGCTTGTGACTGACTAAGGAGTCTATAGTACCTCCTACTACTTCTGGGCGCCACTTACCTTTAAGCCCATGTACCTTACCTCATTTTTTGACTATCTATTTATGCTTACCTGTTCGTTGTGATATGTTCTACTTTTGTGCTATTGATTATTGTCTCATTTTGCTTCCTGTGCTCTGGCTATAAAAGGCAGAGCCTGTACCATATCTAGCCAGTTTGTAATGCAGTCTTGTATTAGCAAAATACCTACTCATATTATTCTTTGGATAAGAATAAATGCACATTACTCTAAAGCTCTGTGTTATGCATCTGAGTCGAGGGATTCGTACTAGTGGTGGAGTTGAGTATACTCCTTCACTTCTGATTCGGTGTATACCAACCTGTCGTTACCTCTAGGAGAAAGGTAACTGGTGGCAGCATACTGTCGGAACGCTACCGACTTCTCTGCTTCGGCGGACTAGGAGTTCGTTGGATCACAGACACTCAGTTAGTGATTTGAAGCCCCTAAAATCCAATACAGTAACATACATGAATCTTCATACAATCCTAAACTAATGGAATGATACAGAACTGAGTTGCGTAATGTTATATTCCATTAACAGATGTTCCACTGTAACTTGAGTACTACTTAGTTACAGTTACAGTCATGTTGTGTACTCCATGAGACAGCTTATAGAACGTGAAATGGCTGCTAAGTTGAAAACTTATACAATAAAAGAGCCCAAGTTACTGTTAAATCTTGCCTGAAACGACGTCAGATGGCTAAAAGCAGTGTTGAGTCTTATTCAGCAGTGAACACAAAACATTCAAAGGTACTTAAAATTATAACTGAGCCACTTTATGTGCTGTAGTTGTTGGTAAAGTTGTAGGAATGCCTTACGTTCAGTCTTTGCAAAACAAGTAAATTATTGTATGAGTTTTTGATGCAATGGGTAATTAAGTACCAGCACTTGATTGGGAGTGTTGTTTAAGGTTAAGTTGAGTCTAAAGGAAAGCATTCCAAAAATTATGCGTATGCTGCAAGTTGTTCACCTTTACCTGTAGATTAGGAAACACTCTATAACTTGACCAACAGATAATGAGCTCACTATAGCAATCAAGTTCCATAATATGACTTTGCACAAGCTTCTCAGCCAGCAAGAGAACTCAAAATAAATGGATTATGAAATTTTTTCATCTCCTCTTGATGGATGGTAAAAAACGGCAACCAGAGAAGGCATTTGCTGAAAAGGGATAAACATTTAGCTAACCTGTCATTACAATGGTGCTGCTGAATGCTGACTTGAAGTGGTTTGAAAGTGTCAAAAGTGACGTTGACTGGTTACATTCAAAGTTTTTGAGGCTTTCAAATGTGACGTATGTACCATCACATGTTTTGAAAGAACATAAATTAATTCCTTATACATTACGTAAAATTTTATTTCAACTTGCATTTCAAATGACCTGCAATGGAGAAATTGTTTGGTTCAAGCAGAAAGCATTATAAAACCAAGAAACTGAAATTTCGTGACATCATTTAAAACAATGAATGTGCAATTAGTGACTAGAAACTAAGCAGGAGAACCAGGAGCAAAACGAGAACAAAAAACAAAAATCTTACAACTTCTAAGTTACCAAACGCAAACAAAACTTAATATTTAAGCTAATCTTAACAACAAAACAAAATCAGCAAGTGTAAACAGCCTAGTAACAAAACCAGCATAAGACAGGTAAGTATTAAAGTTCAAAGTTTAAAGTTCAGTAGTTCGTATATTGTGAAGTTGTATACTTAATAGTAGTACTTGGGGTAGTAACTACCATAGCAATAATATTTCTTTACTTGACGGCAACGCTGCCTCTGTTTATGCTGTCCATAGTATTGTCCATAATGTCCTCCACTACCATATCTATCACAGACATTCTTTAGAATAAATCTACAATCTTTGTGTTTGTTGTAACATGGTTGACATGAGTTGTAGTACTTTCTACTGTTACCCTGTAAAATACAATATGTAGTTGGTTATGAGTTTTAAAAGGTGTTCAATCATGGGCGTCAAAGCTTTAAATTTTATATATTCTCCTGAAACCACAAGAAACACATCTGAGATGAGTAACACACTGTATTAATTCTCCTTTATATTAACTACTAGCAATATAAGTGGTTGTAACCATCTCTAATGTTGTGCACATGATTTCATTTAACCATATCATACAAAAGGGAAGTGTGTCTTTGCTTATGACCAAAGTGTTTAACATCCACTAATTACTTGAGTATTATGACTTATGTGGAAGTAAATCAGATGTCCTTGCTGTTAAAAACATATTTTTTACCATGTTGTACTGAATAGTGTGAATAGCACTAAACAAACAGTTTTCAACTGAAATGAAAAGCTTTTATATCATAATTGCTGATTCATGTAGAAATCAAATGAAATATTTACTCACCCCAGCAGAGATGGCAGCAATGAGACAAGCAGCAACAAGTGTTATAGCCAACCACTTATTCATCTTCTCATATATCTAGTAAATATCTACTAAAGTAATAGAATATAAACTGTGAATGAAATATGAGAGTAAACACCTCACTTATATACCTTATATATTAGTTGATGTGATGTAATGTGTATATATTTAGTATCATAGGACATGACTTTGTATATTTCTATAATTTCCTCATAAGTCACATGACATGATGAAACAGACCAATCAGCTACTGACCATCTCACACAAGACTTACATTGCTCATTTTGTAACACATAGATGCCCATTAATATAAATCAATATTAATTAATTGTCTGTCAGGTGATCAATGCAATACTTACTACTGAATAAAACTGACCAATAAGAAAAACCCAAACCAATCAATTACTATAGCCATGGTATACCATTACTTTAGCGGTGTTGAGTCCGCATTTTGTCAGATCCACATAAATAAAAAGCTGGCGTTGTCACTTGAATAAAGATCCTATATCACAGTATACACTTACATCACTATATCACAGTATACACTTACATTACTATATCACAGTATACACTTACATTACTATATCACAGTACACTTACATTACTATATCACAGTATATACTTACATTACTATATCACAGTATATACTTACATTACTATATCACAGTATATACTTACATTACTATATCACAGTATACACTTACATTACTATATCACAGTATATACTTACATTACTATATCACAGTATACACTTACATTACTATATCACAGTATACACTTACATTACTATATCACAGTATACACTTACATTACTATATCACAGTACACTTACATTACTATATCACAGTACACTTACATTACTATATCACAGTATACACTTACATTACTATATCACAGTATACACTTACATTACTATATCACAGTATACACTTACATTACTATATCACAGTATACATTTACATTATTATATCACAGTATACACTTACATTACTATATCACAGTATACACTTACATTACTATATCACAGTATACACTTACATTACTATATCACAGTATACACTTACATTACTATATCACAGTACACTTACATTACTATATCACAGTATACACTTACATTACTATATCACAGTATACACTTACATTACTATATCACAGTATATACTTACATTACTATATCACAGTATATACTTACATTACTATATCACAGTATATACTTACATTACTATATCACAGTACACTTACATTACTATATCACAGTATACACTTACATTACTATATCACAGTATATACTTACATTACTATATCACAGTATACACTTACATTACTATATCACAGTATACACTTACATTACTATATCACAGTATACACTTACATTACTATATCACAGTATACACTTACATTACTATATCACAGTATACACTTACATTACTATATCACAGTATACATTTACATTATTATATCACAGTATACACTTACATTACTATATCACAGTATATACTTACATTACTATATCACAGTACACTTACATTACTATATCACAGTATACACTTACATTACTATATCACAGTATATACTTACATTACTATATCACAGTATACACTTACATTACTATATCACAGTATACACTTACATTACTATATCACAGTATACACTTACGTTATTATATCACAGTACACCTACAACTGCATTAAAAACAATCGCATTAAGTGCATGAGAAGAAAAACTGAATAATAAGTGACACGACATGTCATACTTCAGAGGAGTTATGTCCCCTCTACTATTACAACTATACTATTGGAGCAGCTGTAACCCAACTAACCAGCCATTCAACCAACTGATTAAGAACGTTACCAGTTCTGTTACGCACAATTTTCTGCCAAGTTTCTCTAAACTGCTTCATTATCCATGAAAATATAGGAGCGTTAAAGGTGCTGTCTCCTGAAATTTTGACTGCACTCAGCTTAATTTATCTGTTTCAGGTAATCTTTCCTCAAGAAAAAATTGTGCAAGGTTTGACTTTCTCTATTTCAATTTATAAGATAAACTTATAAGATTCTGAATTGTTTCAAACTTTTTTGATACAAAACGACTTATATGATGCCTGAAGGAGGAATTTTGAAAGTTCGGCTCGCTTACAGAGAATCATAGGAGACTAAAGGTGTGGCTACACTGCACCGATGTTTTGATACCGATGTGCCCATACGATGGTTCGTAGCTATGTGCAGGTGGCTACACAGGCCAAAGTAGCGTGACGATGTACTCTAGCACATCGGTAAGCTGAGACTGAACTAGCCAATCATACGGCACAAAGTGCGGGTTTTTGCCTGTTTCATTTCCGACAACGAATTATTTGTTTCCCTGATATAATAATCATCACAATAATAACAATAATTGAAGAACACTTTTACTGTGATGTATGGCTGTTTTTGTTCACCATGAAAACATTTCTTTCAATCTTTTTTTGGTTCTGTTGATTATTAAATCTTTCAGATATTGTATTCATTCATTATTTATAATAAATGATGTAATAATGAATTTTATTTTATTGTTGTTGTACTTCATATTAATCTTAATTATTATTATATTTATACTCGGTAATGTTGAAATTATCAATTACCACTGTTCTATGAGCCATGTAAAATTAATTCACCGTTTAAACTTTATTATAACATAATAATTCCTTCAACATTTGCAGTGGATGCTCGTTGTTGACAAAAATTCTAACGGAAATGCGTAGTACATGGTTAAACTTGATGAGCTTGGGAAAAGATTTTGTTTCAACCAATCAGAGTACGCCGATGTTTCTTCGACATCAGGCATAAACCAACATGTTGGTTATGGTCACGAACAAGCCCCACAATGTGCCGAAGTGGACACCCCCATTGGGCACGCCCATTGCAAGGCCTTCCGATGCAAAACATCGACCTGTGTAGCCATCCCTTTATATAAACAAATATTTTCAAAAGAATTATTACTCTGGTGTTTGCAGGGTAACAGTAGAAAGTACTACAGCTCATGTCAACCACGTTACAACAATCACAAAGATTGTAGATTTATTCTAAAGAATGTATGTGATAGATATGGCAGTGGAGGACATTATAGAGAATACTATGGACAGCATAGACAGAGACATCGCTGTCATCAAGTAAACAACGCAACCATTTTTATATTCCCATCAACCATCATTCACCAATAATTTCTGATCATAATAGTTACCAAACGTCGCATACAAAGTATATATTACATAATGTGGTCTTTGTAGCCGTCTATGATGAGTAGCAATGCAAAATATATTAAATATTTCCATGAATCACATTTTCAAATTTTTTATATGTTTTTGCAGCTTTTTGGGGAAAGTCTGCATATATTACTGTCAATGAGTTCCTTGTAGGTCTATATTTCAGTGTTTTGTAATCATCTCAAGTGTCACAATATGATTGCATTTTGCTTTACTCAGTAAATGTTTTTTTTTCTAAGTAGAATCATTAGGAAATCCAATGTTGAAATATCTTTCTACCTTACTAATGCTTAAATACACTTCATACTGCAGCACCCATCACTTCATAATGTCATCAGAATACATAAGATAATATTTAATTCATA
The DNA here is from genome assembly GCA_945261195.1 of Cryptosula pallasiana. NCBI lineage: Eukaryota > Metazoa > Bryozoa > Gymnolaemata > Cheilostomatida > Cryptosulidae > Cryptosula > Cryptosula pallasiana. The sequence continues at coordinate 20,948,021 of OX183133.1, read as the reverse complement.
AAAAAGCTAGTAAAACTCGTCAAGGCATATGATTTAAAATTGATCTTGCACAAAAATTGCTGATTAGTCACTTTTTTCATACTTTTTTAAAATTTATCGGCTACTTTAGCCAGCCTAGCTTTGTTATTACCTGTCCTAGTAGCCAAGTCAATGAGAGCTGCTAGTGATTTGTCAAACAGATGGCAACAAAGCATCTGCTATTGATTCACACGAAACACAAGATATGACTGAAAGTAGTTTGCATTAGCTATTCTTTTCTGGAGGTTTATTTAAGTTTGTAAGCAGGTAAGTTCTTTTTCAAAATATCTTATTTGTTCATAAAAAATAACAGTTTTAAATATTTTATCTAAAGTTGCAATATTCTTAGATTAGTGATTCTACAGACGAAGATTAAAAAGCTTTATTAAGTACGATCTGTTATCTCTGACTGATATTCTGTATGACCATTACATTTGAGCTTCATTGATATTTTGTGGTCAACTTCTCATCAATGTTTTGGCTCAACTTACATTCCGATAGTTTCACATGGAAGTTATCTCCTCCTGCTGTTGTCTAACTCATGCAGTTTCATTAACATTCAGTACTTATGTACTAAAATGTAGGAGCTTCTATACACTTCAATATTATGTCATGACTCAGCAGCATCGGCTAGATTTGAGAATCCTGACCACCACTAAAAGTTTAGTAACAAGTTATTATTTAGCAAGCTCCAGCTGGAGAAGCTTAACATGTTGCATCATTGTATCTCATCTATCATTGATGTATGATCATGTGTCATAGCCGGCTTTTGAGAAAAAAATTATCATTTTAGGCTAATAAATAAAAATTAATTAGTATTCGATGGAATCCTCTCATCACCCGTTGGTTTACAGCCATGTCCTGTGATACTAAATATATACACATTACATCACATCAACTAATATATAAGGTATATAGTGAGGTGTTTTCTCTTATATTTCATTCACAGTTTATATTCTATTACTTTAGTAGATATTTACCAGATTTATGAGAAGATGAATAAGTGGTTGGCTATAACACTTGTTGCTGCTTGTCTCATTGCTGCCATCTCTGCTGGGGTAAGTATATTTACTAAAGTTCATCTTATGAATACAACTGAAAGAAATTGAAGTTGTTATACTTTAAAAAAGTACTAATGCTGTTAACTATCTCAAAAGTTATTTTTTCAAATAAAATAAATTAAAATGTATATTAAAAAGGTAGTTAATAGTTTCTGATAAAAGTTGACTGCTATTTCAAGGAACTTTTGTAATTGTGTTTCAACCATTTAAGTAGATCAAACTTTGCCATAGCAGAAAATCTCACCAAGCGCAAGAAAAGAACAAAAACATTTCCTGGCTTGAGACATAAATGATTCCATAAAAGTAATTGTCAAATAGAAAAACTATTGTAGTTATAACTAACCACACCGTACTTTTAATTTGCAGGGTAACAGTAGAAAGTACTACAGCTCATGTCAACCATGCTACAACAAACACAAAGATTGTAGATATGTTCTAAAGAATGTATGTGATAGATATGGTAGTGGAGGACATTATGGACAATACTATGGACAGCATAGACAGAGACAGCGCTGCCGTCAAGTAAAGAAATATTATTGCTATGGTAGTTACTACCCCAAGTCCTACTATTAAGTATGCAACTTCACAATATATGAACTACTGAACTGAGCTCTATACTTTGTACTTGAACACTTAACTGTCTTGCGTTGAACTGAACTTTAAACTTCAAACTTGAACACTGCGTTGTTTTAAACCGGTTATTTCCTTTACAATTTTTGTCTCATTCATTAACCCTTCTTCTTGTTTATTTTGTTGATTTGAAGACGGCAGATGTTCTTTGTTAATTGGTTGTTTTCTTTTGTGTAGCTGTGTATTTTGTTTCACAATCATTTGTTATGTTTGTTACAAATGTTTCAAGTAATGAATAAAATCTTTTACCTGAAAACATATGCTTACTTTTTTAGTTATTCAAGTTTTTGTCTAAAATTCATCGGTACTCGAGCAAGTCTAAACAACTAACGGAAGTTTGTATAATTGGCAGATGAAGAACAAGTGATGAACTTTGTCTCTGGAGTCATGTTTTCACCAGTATTTACTTATTTCTGCTGCCAAATTAACTGATATCATGTACACACATTCCAAATTTGACGTTGATAACATGGATGTTGTGAATTAAATAGCAGACCATGTGCATTTGCCGAAATGGTCTAGAGACAGAGTGCCTTACACTATCCTATACATGGTCTCAATATTGAATGAATCTACCGCATCATTTCGAAAAGTCCCAATAGCCTGTGAAGCAAAGATTTCTGTCATTGGAAACTTGACCAACATTATTTGATGACGAAAAGTGGTTCAGTTTTAAGCAGGAAAAAAAATGATGTTTTTCACGTTTATTTCGTTAAATATTCATTTATATAGTTGGTAACAGTGCGGTAGATATTAGTGTAAAGTATTCGTGGAAACTCTTATTCGCCCTTAGAGGCACCAGACACATGAGGGGGCTGACATGCTACCCAGAACTAAAAGCCTTAGAGGCACCAGACACATGAGGGGGCTGACATGCTACCCAGCACTAAAAGCCTTAGAGGCACCAGACACATGAGGGGGGCTGACATGCTACCCAGCACTAAAAACCTTAGAGGCACCAGACACATGAGGGGGCCAACATGCTACCCAGCACTAAAAGGTAGCACCAGACACATGAGGGAGGGGGGGCGGGCCGGGCGACATGCTACCCACACTTAAAGGTAGGACCAGACACATGAGAGGGGCCGACATGCTACCCAGAACTAAAAGGTAGGGCAGGGCTGGTATGAAACTTGCAGTGTCAATAGTGAGCTCTGATGGGCCGGCAGTAACCTCTGTAGGGTTGATGGCTACCTCAGCAGGGAAAGCATAAATTAGCCTGAGAAGACTCATCCCCTTAGATACCAGAAGCACCCTTTCTTAAGAAAAAAAATGCAATCAATCTATGGCTAGGGAAATTAAACAAAAGTAAATCAACTGCTCCATTGGTTAACTCTATGCCGACCCAGCAGCACTCCATACCGACCCAGCAGCACACTGTGCCGGCTCGGGGTCCTTCTATACCGACCTAGGGTCACCCTGCAACAGGCAAAAAGTTGCAGAAATGGGGCGAAGGTGATAGCCACCCTTCGCGACCCCCTCAGAGTAGGAAGAACAGTGCCACTGCTCGAATAGTAAGCACACCCCACACAGAGAGTGTGGAGCTGACCCCTGCAGAGTCTGTGCCTTCCACCCCCACCCAGGGGCGTAGAAGAAGTCTTGCGAGAGAGCAAGAACCCCCGAACATAGACCGACGACGTCGGTGTTCGCTAGAAGGCGTTGCCCCTTCTACTGTCCCTTTGGACGGTGTTCAGACACCCCCTGTGATACAAAGGCCTGTAAAGGTGCTACAATCCAGCCCCCCAACTTCCCCCTGAGACATAACACTGCCAGTGCACAATGTTTGTACTGCTTCCTGTAAGGATGTTGTTATTGCAGCTGCTGAAAAGCCGAAGTTGATGGTAAGGCTGGTGAGAACCACCCCTCCAACACTGTTGGAAGAAGGAGAGCTGGGAGAGGAAGAGCAGCTCACAGTGGAGGACGAGCCAACTACTTCGTGGACACCTGATGGGAAGCGAAACCCCACCCGGTGGCGTATGCTACGGTGGGTAACGGTAGCCACGGAAGTAAGGATAGACACCTTGCTGCAAGAGGCATGCAACGCTGTCTGAACCAAATGCCACTTCCAAGCCAAGAATGCGCGGCAGTTGCGCATACATGTGGGACAACATTACATAAGGCATTACTGCCGTTGCCACTTTGGAAGTGAAAGTCGTGATGCGGTGTATTCGCATGCCAAGCAAAATTCGATGCACCAGGAGATCCGGTACACCATCAAAAGACTGGAATTATATACACAGTAGACAGGGCGAGTTACAGGCGATTCTGCCAGTTTGTGCGGTGGAAGAACCCCGCAAAGTTTAGGAGATGCCAGCCTACTCAAAGTGGTCACCAACCGATACCACCACCGGCTAAACGGAGACGCTCTCCAGAGCGCCAGGTGAGCAAGGTGGCAGTAACTAAAGCAGCCGACTCATTAGCAGCAGTCCGGCAGTATAAGATACCGACGCTTATACAACAGGGCGCCAGCCCCACACCACCCAATCTTGAGAGACAGAGTCCAAAGGGCGAGCCTACTGTACCGACAGTACCTAGGCCATCAATGCGGTTTCCACAACATAACAACCGCCTGGCAGAGACCGTAGAACAACATGCAGCCACCCTAGAACAGACATTGCTGGAGCTGCGACGTATCATCGTAAGCCAGCAGCTGACTGAGGAAGACATTACCCTCGCCAAAACAGAGGCACGAGCCAACACGCAGGAAATGACTAGGCTCAGAACGCAGGCTAATCACCTACAGGGAGATTTGTTCTGAAGGAACTAAAACATTGTATATAGCATTATTAATCATTTGGTATTACTTTGCAGACATAGACTCTGCGGCATTTTTTATACTTTTTTATCTGCAACGAAAAGTTTTGCAGAAAATGTATATTAATCTGAACACGGGAGTTGTTCACCCCTTACTTTTCTCTTGTTTGCTATAGTTATTAAAAACAAGAGAATGTTTTTAATGGAAAGAGGTGTGTAGTGGATTTTAGTGTACACATCCTCTGCGCACAACTATTACTACATCCTGGCTTCACTACGATAGCCATTGGACAGCCAGGATACCTAGTAGTTACTACTAAATGGAATAACAATTATAATTACTACCATGCCGACCCTGGGTACACCTATACCGACCCTGCATACCACCTATACCGACCCTGTATGCACCCATACCGACCTCACTGGGCCGGCAGGAAGTGAGTCAGCAGAGCCTGAGGTCCCGAAAGTAGCCTGGGAGAATCTTAAGTACCATCTAACGGAAGTAACCACCCTTACCACTCACTGAAGAAGCAGGATCAAGAGCTGAGAAGACTGAGTACCCAGAGACTGGACGTGATCGAACACAGACATTATAACTCCGCCCATTACCATAGGGCGCCTATTCTCTTTAAGCCTTTATTATATGCCTATTTTTTGTCTATTTATATAATATATCATTGGTGTATTTCGTAGCATTGCCTGTTAATTGGATGACTGTCCTTTTGTCCTGCCTATAAAAGGCAGAACACTTGCCATAACAGTCAGTTGTAAAGTGGGAATTGAAATTGTTTACTAACTCGTTTTATTCTGGTTGAGTAAAGTCATGTATGCTCAACTACTTTGAGATATGTGTTTGAGCCGAGGGCTTGCATTTGGTTGCAGAGTGGCAATACTCTGTCTGATATACATTCGGTAACTCACTGACCCTGTTGTTGTAACAGGTTAATCTAACAACTGGTGGCAGCAAGCTACCGCACACAGCTAGAGATTTTGTCGCCCCCAAAATCCACTACAGGTGTGCCAAAATGCCACCAACAAAACCTCTCTTCTCCGGAGTTTATCTCCCAAATCACCTTTAACAGGGTAGTATCCCAACTCCACAACTGTAACAGAGCCCACAGCTCAGACTCACTACTCAGTGCTTCATACTAATAATCGTTATATATTATTCCACAAAAATCCAGTGTAGTATAATAGTGTCAAAGTATCTCGCTGCTTGGTGTAATCACAAACAGAATTCTGATACAAGTACAATTTGTATAAGCAAAGCTTGGCCTTATATAGCCAGAGGTACAGGAAATAGATGACCTAATATGGTTATTACAAATTACAAGCAACGGGAAGTAAACGCACAAATAAGTGGACAAGATATAATTAGTGTAATGGATTCCGGTCTGGTTTCCACAGATATCCACTATTCTTGACTTTGAGTATTATGCCTCTCTCCAGAGGGGACACTGTACTGCTCGACAGTGACAACTGTGTAATGCAACCGAATTACCAGGTATGGCGAGAGCCCATGGCTCACGCAAACAACACAGCGTGAAGTTTGAATACTGGCTTTATTTCTCAACAACCAAAGTCCTAGGGTGACAATCCACTAGGGTTATTGGCAAGACATGAGAATGAATGCAAAGAATATAAACATTGCCAGCCCATTTATAGGTAACTGGCAATAATTAATTAGCATAAAATCATATTACAGTAAAGGCACAGGAAGTAATTAGACCAATGCGATTACATATATAAATAACTAACCAATCATGCAATGTACAAGATTTAAATAAAATAAGCACCAAGTGGCTAGAGGCGGAGTTCTATCTCTTACTATCCAATCAGAGTGTCCTACAGGGTACCAAGGCTCTGGCTAGCTTGTGGTCTTGACTTTTTTGGATACGAGGAAGGGTATCTTCAGTTCTTGTCTTAGAGCAGGATCCTAACGGATTTTGGAAATCCTCTGCTATGGCAGCCATCTTTGACTGGCCCTGAGTCACCATACCGGGTCGACAGGAGTCAATACCTGCCCTGCAGGGGTCACTACCGGCCCTGCACGCTGTGCTACCGCCACAGTAAGGCTTTCTTACTTGGGCAGCATCTTACCGATGACTGTAGGTGGAACTCTAGCGCATTTGGTGTGGAGATAGTGTAGCAAATTCCCAGTTTACTGTTATCATTCATTAAAATCTACCACAATAGTAAAACATGAGATTGTATTAGATATGGTCAAATGCACAAGGCACCCAGAAGTGGATGGTGGAGCTTCAAAAGTAATTATGCTGAGTCACACGAGGAAGTGATGGTGCAACATAGCTAGGGTTCCTGACTGTTACAGCCTGTGTTCCGAGTCTTGCGATGATCCGGTGGTGGTTAGGCTGCAAACTTGGGCTCCTGCATATTTTAGTATTGATTTGGTTCCTCAGGCTATAGCCATTTTTTTCTCTCCGACCCGGTATAGAGTAGCTGCAGGGCCGGTAGTGACTGCTGCAGGGCCGGTAGTGACTGCTGCAAGGCCGGTAGTGAATGCTGCAGGGCCGGTAGGGTTGGTATTTGTCTCGCTATAAGGTTTCTGGCAGTGCCAGGCTCAATCAAGGTCAGGGGAACCCTGTGCACACTTAGTGGTCATGAAAATCCACTACATTATTTATCAGTGAATGTTTAAACTTGATTAAGAATGCACTGAAGAGAGATTGCACTGAAGAGAGATTGCACTGAAGAGACATTGCACTGAAACAGTTACCGTTTTTACACTTGTATCTTGTTGAACAGAACAGTAAATAAAGGACAGACACTCTACTCCTCCCTAACCAAATATGAAATAAAATTTGAAACAGAATGCAGTGTTAACACTTTCACTGCTTCCAAATCAGTAACGAGTGAGTTCAACAATGTGACCTTGCACAAATTTCTCAGCCTATGGACCTGATATCAGTTTGATTAATTGTGAAAACTATTCGTCTGACATTAATTGATGAAAAAATATCAACCAGAAAAATTGTTGGTGACAACTCATAAGCTCAAAAATGCTGCTGAACGCTGACTTGAAATTGTACGAAAGTGACTAAAGCAAAGTTGATTAGTTATACCCAAAGAGTTTGAGACCTTTAAATATTTATTTTATATAACATTACATATATTTGAAGCACATAAAGTATTCCTTATACAAAATATAAACCTTTATTTCAACTTCCATCTCAAATGAACTGTAATGTGCTTAGAAGAAATATTCTGTATCAGGCAAATATCAAAGAAGCTAACAGTTTGTGACATTGTATGTGACAATGAAAGTGCAATTAGGGAGGAGTTAACCAAGAGTGACTGAGAGCAAATTAGGAACAACAACAAGATAAAACAAAAGCAAAAAAATCTCAAACTTTTAAACAAAAACAAATCATAAAATTAGGTTAATCTCAATAACAAAACAAAATTAACAAAATTAACAAGAGTAAACAGCCTAGTAACAAAACCAGCATAAGACAGGGCAGTATTCAAGTTCAAAGTTTAAAGTTCAGTTCAGTAGTTCATATATTGTGAAGTTGTATACTTAATAGTAGGACTTGGGGTAGTAACTACCATAGCAATAATATTTCTTTACTTGACGGCAGCGCTGTCTCTGTTTATGCTGTCCATAGTATTGTCCATAATGTCCTCCACTACCATATCTATCACATACATTCTTTAGAATAAATCTACAATCTTTGTGTTTGTTGTAACATGGTTGACACGAGCTGTAGTACTTTCTACTGTTACCCTGCAAATACAGTATGTAGTTGGTTATAAGTTTGAAGAAGTATTCACCGATGGGTGTCAAAGCTTTATGTATTATAATATCTTTTCATGAAACCACGCTCAACATATTTTGTTAGCACTTTATATTAACTACTTGCAGTAAAAGCGCTTGTAACCATCTCAAATGTTGTGAACATGATTTCATTTAACCATATCATACAAAAGTGAAGTGTGTCTTTGATTATGACCAAAGTGTTTAACATCCACAAATTACTGGAGTATTATGAGTTATGTTGAAGTAAATCAGATGCCGCTGCTGGTAAAAAAATAATTTTTACCGTTTTGTGCTGAACAGTGTAAATAGCACTAAACAAACAGTTTCCAACTGAAATGAAAAGCTTTTATATCATAATTGCTGATTCATGTAGAAATCAAATGAAATATGCACTCACCCCAGCAGAAATGGCAGCAATGAGACAAGCAGCAACAAGTGTTATAGCCAACCACTTATTCATCTTCTCATTTATCTAGTAAATATCTACTAAAGTAATAGAATATAAACTGTGAATGAAATATAACAGTAAACACCTCACTTATATACCTTATATATTAGTTGATGTGATGTAATGTGTATATATTTAGTATCACAGGACATGACTTTGTATATTTCTATAACTTACTCATAAGTCACATGACATGATGAAACAGACCAATCAGATACTGACCATCTGGCACAAGAGTTACATTGCTCAATTTGTAACACATTAGATGCCCATTAATCTAAATTAATATTAATTAATTGTCTGTCAGGTGATTAATGCAATGCTTCCTGCTAAACCAAACTGACCGATAACCGAAACCCAAACCAATCAATTACTATAGCCATGGTATACCATTACTTTAGTGATATTGAGGCCTCTGTATGTCAGCTCCACATAAATAAAAAGCTGATGTTGTCACTTGAGCAAAGGTGCCATGTCACAGTATACACTTACATAACTTGTTATTAGATTAAGGCTCTATGTCGCACTCTATACACTTACAGTTCTTTTCTTTAATTTAGTGAGAAGAAAAAACTAAATAATAAACTACATTGGGGTGTCAGATTGTAAAGGAGTTATGCCCCCTCTACCATCACAGCTATACTATTGTAGCAGCTTATCCAACTAATCAACCATTCAACCAACTGTTTAGGATAATTCCCAGCCCCATTCTGTAACGCCATTTCATATCAAGTTTCTCAAAACTGCTTCTTTATCCGTGAAAATATAGGAGCCTTAAAGGTGCTGTGTCCTGAATTTTTGACTGCACTCAGCTTAATTTATCTGTTTCAGGTAATCTTTTTCCGAAAAAAGCTTGTGCAAAGTTGTGCTCTCTTTATTTCCATCTATAATAGTGGTGGATGCTGACTTGTTTGAAGCTTTTTTTAAAACACACCAACTCATATGAGGTCCTAAAGAGAAGTTGTGAAAGTTTGGCTTGCTTACAGAGAAACATAGGAGATTTATATTAATGAATATATTTGAAAGCATTATTTCTCTATTTACAGGGCAACAGCTCTGCTATAACAAACACAAAGATTGTAGATTTATTCTGAAGAATGTATGTGATAGATATGGTAGTGGAGGACATTATGGACAATACTATGGACAGCATAGACAGAGACAGCGCTGTCGACAAGTAAACAACTCCGCTATTTTTATATTCCCATCAACCATCATTCATATATACTTGTTGATCATAATAGTTACCAAATGTTGCATACAAAATATATATTGCATAATGTGGTCTTTGGAGCCGTCTATGATGAGTAGCAATGCAAAATATGTTAAATATTTTCATGAATCACATTTTCAAGTTTTTTATAGGATTTTACAGCTTATTGGGGAATGTCTGCATTTATTACTGTCAATGAGTTCCTTGTATGTCTATATTTGAGTGTTTTGTAATCATCTCAGGTTTCACAACATGATGGAATTTTGCTTTACTCAGTAAACGGTTTTTTAAGTAGAATCATTAGGCAATCCAATGTTGAAAGTTCTTTCCATCTCACTAATGATGAAACAAAAATACCGTTACACTTCATACTGCTGCACATAATGCCATCAAACTACGTAAACTTATATACAATTCTTAAAAAGCAGGCTAACGATGGAAAGGTATATAACTTACACTGTAACCTACGCAAGGCTTGCTAGTTAGTTGCTCTTTTATTATTTTTTAAAATTTCATTGACTATTTCATCCAGCAATAGCTTTCTTAATACTTGTTCTTGTTGCCAAGTAAATGGGAGCTGCTGGTGACTTGTCAAATGCACTGCAAAAAATGTCTGCTACTGAATAACAAAAAGCAGCAGATATGATTAAAAGTAATTTGCATCAGGTATCGTTTGATGAAGGCTTAATCAAACTTGTAAATGGTAAGTTGTTTTTTGAAATATTGTATTTGTCCGTAATACAAGTTTACAAGTAATACAAGCTATTCTATATCTTATCTACAGTTGATATATTCGTAGTTTTCTTATTCTACCCATGGAAATTACAAAACTTGATTAAATATTATCTGTTATTTCTGACTGATATTCTGTATGACCATTACATTTGAGCTTCATTGATATTTTTTGCTCAACTTCTCGTCAATGTTTTGGCTCAACTTACAATTTGATAGTTTCACATGGAAGTTATCTCCTCCTGCTGTTGTTTAACTCGTGCAGTTTCATTAACATTTAGTACACATGTACTGCAATGTAGTAGCTTCTATACACTTCAAAATTATGTTATGACTCAGCAACATTGGCTGGTTTTGAGAATCCTGCATATCAGTAAATTTTAGTAACAAGTTATTATTTGACAAGCTCCAGCAGGAGAAGCTTAACATGTTGCATCATTGTATCTCATCTATCATTGATGTATGATCGTGTGTCATAGCCGGCTTTCGAAGAAGAATATCATTTTAGGCCAATAAATAAAAGTTAATTAGTATTTGATGGAATCCTTTCATCACCCGTTGGCTTACAGCCATGTCCTGTGATACTAAATATATACACATTACATCACATCAACTAATATATAAGGTATATAAGGTGTTTACTCTTATATTTCATTCACAGTTTATATTCTATTACTTTAGTAGATATTTACTAGATATATGAGAAGATGAATAAGTGGTTGGCTATAACACTTGTTGCTGCTTGTCTCATTGCTGCCATCTCTGCTGGGGTGAGTATTTTTACTAAGGTTCATCTTATGGATACAACTGAAATAACTTAATGATGCGATACTTCCCATTACAGAGATACTATTGCTGTGAAATATTTAGAATGCTCTGTTTAATTTCAATAAATAAAAATGTATAAAAATGGTAGATGATAGTTTTTGATAAAGGAGAATTAAATTTTCAATCCATCACTGTAACTGTTTTTTAAATCCTTTAGGTAGATCAAGCTTGCCTTAGCATGAAATCTCACCAAGTGCAAGAACGGAACAAAAACATTCCATAAAATTAAATGTCAAACAGACGAGCTATTCAACTTATGACTAACTACACTATTTTACAGGGTAACAGCAGGAAGTACTACAGCTCATGTCAACCGTGTTACAACAAACACAAAGATTGTAGATTTATTCTAAAGAATGTCTGTGATAGATATGGTAGTGGAGGACATTATGGACAATACTACGGACAGCATAGACAGAGACAGCGCTGTCGTCAAGTAAAGAAATATTATTGCTATGGTAGTTACTACCCCAAGTCCTACTATTAAGTATACAACTTCACAATATATGAACTACTGAACTGAGCTTTAAACTTTGTACTTGTATCCTGCCCCGTCTTACATTGGTTATTTCTCTTATAACCTTTTGTTTTGTTTATTAACTTTGCTTGTTGTTGTTGATTTTGAGAATGCTATTTTTTGTTGAAACGTTGTCTGCTTTTGTGCGGCTGTGTGTTTTGTTTCACAATCCTTGTTATACTTGTTACAAATGTTCCAAATAGTAAATTAATTCTCTCAGCTAAAAACAAATGCTTAGTTCATTAACTATTTAACCCTTTTGCCCATGGGCAATTGTGCAATTCTAGATAATTAACAAAAGGTTGCTCATTGGCACATGAAGGGCTAGTGATAAGTTTGTCTGTGAAGTTGTGTTTTTACCAGTATCTGCTCATTTCTGCTGCAAAATTAACTACCACAATGTTAATGTAGTGAGGCTAATAACACGGATGTTGTATATGAATAGCGGATCATAGTGGTTTGCCAAAATGGTCTAGAGACAGTGTGCCTCACATTATATCCATTACATGATCTCAATATCGAACAAATCAGCCACATCATTTCCAATAATCCCAACGGCCAGTGAAGCAAAGATTATATTACTTAGTAGTGACGTTGCTCATGGGAAACCTGGCTAACATTCCGTGAGGGTGGAAAGTGGTCAAGTTTTAACTGGTACAAAATTATGGAATCTAAAACCATCCTCCATATGAGAACCGATAGGAAACTTAAACTCCCCCCCCCCCCACCCAATACGTTAGAATGATACAATGGAATGCATTGTAGTGGATTTTGGGGGCCTTCTAATCCACTAACTAAACACTGTCACCAGCCGAACTCCTTGTTCACTGGTACAGTCAGGTCAGTAGCGTCCGATGGCCTGCTGCCTACAATTACCTCTCCAAGAGGCAATCCTACGTCGGCATTACACCGAATCTGGAGTGAAGGAGTAATCTCAACTCCGCAAAAAGTGAAGAGCCCTCGGCTCAGACTCATTACTCAATACAGTAATGAACATCATGGCAAGAGCTCTGCTTTTTATAGACAGAGCACAGGAAGCAAAAAGGGTAAATAACCAATAATACATAAGTAGAGCGTAATGGGACAAATGAGCATACATATAAAAATACAAACGAATGAAATAAGGCATATAGAGTTAAGTTTAAGTGGGCCCAGAAGTGGTGAGCAAAGTCATAGGCTCACTGGCCACTCCTAGGCTTCCCTACTTCCTGTGGTAGGTTTGGCTGGCTTTCTAGGTTTTGGTTCGTATTTTCCTCAGGTATATAGGTGGGTATCTTGTGGATCTTTGCTCCTGAGTCATCTGAGGCTATTTTGGTCTCTCAGTCTACAGTGGCCATCTTGCTGCCAGCCCAGTATGGCCCTCACGAGGTCGGTACTTGACCGATGCAAGGTCGGTACCCCATCGACCCAGGGTAGGTCAATTTAGTATCCTATAAAACTCCTGTTCTGATCATCCGATGGCTAAATGATTGATGTCAAACTGTCTGTAGGTAAGTGGGTGCCTGTTTGGGTGTTATAAGAATCCACCACATTATTTAGAACAGTTATTATTTCTCCCAGTGCAGTTTTAAGGGTCTATTAGCCTGGCGCAAACAATACATATACTCATAGACACACAAACAGATGTTTTGCACTTTTCATATTTAAATATTCATTTATATCATTGGTAACAGTGTGGTAGGTATTGGTTTAAAGTGTTTGTAGAAACGCTTATTCACCCTTAGAAGCACCAAACACACACACACACAGAGAAGCTGTCATGGCTACCCTAGTGCCAAAAGATAGAGCAGGGCTGGTACGAAACTTGCAGGATTAGTAGTGATCGCTTCAGGGCCAACTGGGGCCTATGCTAGGTCAATAGCCCACTGGGCCGGCACAAGTTGGCTGCCTTAGCAGAGAGACCATAAATTAGCCTGAGAAGACTCACCACCTTAGAAACCGGAAGTACTCTTTCCTAGTAGAAAAATACCATCAACCCAAGGCTAGGTATACTCCCTGGACTTTCAGGAGCAGCCATTGGACAATGGGATCAGGACTCCACCTTTTATCTACTTGTCACCTTATGACTTTCATCCTTTACTGTATTGTAATTTTCATCTATTTGTACATGTACTTGTAGTGGTTTGTTCGCTTCCTATGATTGTTTTATGGGATAATTGTATGAACTCTGTAAATCAATTCCGTCATACAGCCTACGCAAAAGCTGGATGCTACCGTCCTTATTGAATTCATTCGTGTACATTCCGCAGCTCTAGGTGATTGCATATCCACAACTTTGTGATATGAGTATAAAAGCCATTTAGCAAGCTAGCACTCTGTCTAGTTTGTCTTAGCCATGAGGTCTGTGTTTGCCAACTGATCCGACAGTAAATGATAAAGTTGTCACTATCAATATCAGCAGTGTCCCCTCCGGAGAGAAGTAAATTATTCAAGATTAGAGGTATTTCGTGATAACCAGACCAAAATTTAGTGTAATAGTTATGATCGGTTTTCTGTTTGATTTTATCTGTACATGTTGAATGTTCTGTACAGCTTAATGTAGCGATAGGCTTATAAACCAAATATTTTTGGTATAGAACTGGTTGTTCATCTGGCTGGTGGCCTGCAAAAGTGTCTTTTGGCTTGATAAACGAAAGAGAGCTGTTTCAACTCAAAAATGGCTAATTTTTGAGGAACAATGACTAACGTTGGTGTATTGTAATAACTTACTAGTAGCAAGTGCAGCCTAGCTCTATAGAAAGACTTGACTTCTAGTGGGAAGTTTGTGTCTCCACTAAAGGTCAGAAAAGGCCAGTGCATTATAATGGGTAATCCTCTGTTTGGTATGTTTAACTCCTAAATTTTTGATTCTCACATTTCTAGAACATTCTGCTATAGCAGAAGGCTACACAAAACAATGTAATTACTTATATACAAAAGTAGTAGGTTAAGCCTACCATGGCACCAATCATGGAATTGCCTGGTAACACTTACACTATGCCCAAGGGATTGCATTTTATTGATTTTATTTTTATCAGTGACTTCAGAAGTGTACGGTGTGTCACATGTTACATCATAAGGAATTATTTATACTGACAAATGTGTAATTACTAGACCACATAAAAAACGTGTTTGAAAAATCACAAACGATGTGATTACTTCTGTTTCATCATGTTGTTTGTTGTAATGAGTACATGATGAACCATGTAGTAGGTCATTTTTTACACCGATATAAGCAATAATAAAACATAAATTGACTTTATTTGAATTCGATTCAGCAACATTATCTGGTGGATATTCATGTCACATACATGCAGGTGTGTTAGTACTTGTTCTGGCATAAATATCTAGCCATTGGATGGACAGAACAATAATAACTAATTACACCGAACTGACCGACACTGCGTCAATCAGGCATCTACCATGCATCGGAGCCATACTGACCCTGCATGACTCATTACCGACTCTGTGGGAGCCATACCAGACCGGCAGGAAGTGACTCACCATAGCTTGAGACCTGAAGATAACCTTAGAGGGAGTAGAAGGCCATATCCATCAGATACCTACCTGTACTTTTGAGGAAGGTCAAGGAACCAAGCCTACAAAGACTGAGACACTTACCATAGGATGTAGAAGTGCTTGTGAATGACTAAGGAGTGTATAGTTCCTCCTACTACTTCTGGGCGCCACTTACCTTTAAGCCCATATACCTTACCTCATTTGTTGACTATCTATTTATGCTTATCTGTTCGTTGTGATATGTTCTACTTTTGTGCTATTGATTATTGTCTCATTTTGCTTCCTGTGCTCTGCCTATAAAATGCAGAGCCTGTACCATATCTAGCCAGTTTGTAATGCAGTCTTATATTAGCACTTTTACCTACTCATATTATTCTTTGTGTAAGAATAAATGCATATTACTCTAAAGCTCTGCGTTATGCATCTGAGCCGAGGGCTTAGTACTAGATGTGGAGTTGAGTATACTCCTTCACTTCTGATTCGGTGTATACCAACCTGTTGTTACCTCTAGGAGAAAGGTAACTGGTGGCAGCATACTGTTGGAACGCTACCGACTTCTCTGCTTCGGCGGACTAGGAGTTCGTTGGATCACAGACACTCAGCTAGTGATTTGAAGCCCCTAAAATCCAAAACAGTAACATACATGGATCTTGTTACAATCTTAAACTAACGGAATGATATAGAACTGAGTTACGTAATGTTATATTCCATTAACAGATGTTCCACGGTAACTTGAGTACTACTTAGTAACAGTCACAGTTATGTTGTGTACTCCATGAGACAGTTTATAGAATGTGAAATGGCTACTAAGTTGAAAACTTGTACAATAAAAGAGCCTAAATCTTGCCTGAAACCGCATCAGATGGCTAAAAGCAGTGTTGGGTCTTATTCAGGAGTGAACACAAAACATTCAAAGGTACACATGAAATTATAACTGAGACACTTTATGTGCTGTAGTTGTTGGTAAAGTTGTAGGAATGCCTTACGTTCAGTCTTTGCAAAACAAGTAGATTATTGTGTGAGTTTTTGATGCAATGGGTAATTAAGTACCAGCACTTGATTGGGAGTGTTGTTTAAGGTTAAGTTGAGTCTAAAGGAAAGCATTCCAAGCTGAGGTAAGTAACTTTATGAAAATTATGCGTATACTGCAAGCTGTTCACCTTTACCTGTAGATTAGGAAACACTCTATAACTTGACCAACTGATAATGAGCTCACTATAGCAATCAAGTCCCATAATATGACTTTGCACAAGCTTCTCAGCCAGCAAGAGAACTCAAAATAAATGGATTATGAAATTTTTTCATCTCCTCTTGATGGATGGTAGAAAACGGCAACCAGAGAAGGTATTTGCTGAAAAGGAATAAACATTTACCTAACCTGTCATTAGTGGTGCTGCTGAATGCTGACTTGAAGTGATTTGAAAGTGTCAAAAGTGACGTTGACTGGTTACATTTAAAGTTTTTGAGGCTTTCAAAAGTGACTTATGTACCATCACATGTTTTGGAAGAACATATAGTGATTCCTTATACATTACGTAAAATTTTATTTCAACTTGCATTTCAAATGACCTGTAACGGAGAAATGGTTTGGTTCAAGCAGAAAGCATTATAAAACCAAAAAACTAAAATTTTGTAACATCATTTAAAACAATGAATGTGCAATTAGTGACTAAAAACTAAGCAGGAGAACCAGGAGCATAACGAGAACAAAAACAAAAATCTTATAACTTCTAAGTTACCAAACGCAAACAAAACTTAATATTTAAGCTAATCTTAACAATAAAATGAAATCAGCAAACGTAAACAGTTTAGTAACAAACCAGTGTAAGACAGGTAAGTATTTAAGTACAAAGTATAAAGTTCAGTTCAGTAGTTCATATATTGTGAAGTTGTGTACTTAATAGTAGGACTTGGGGTAGTAACTACCATAGCAATAATATTTCTTTACTTGACGGCAGCGCTGTCTCTGTTTATGCTGTCCATAGTATTGTCCATAATGTCCTCCACTACCATATCTATCACATACATTCCTTAGAATAAATCTACAACCTTTGTGTTTGTTGTAACATGGTTGACATGAGCTGTAGTACTTTCTACTGTTACCCTGTAAATACAATATGTAGTTGGTTATAAATTTTAAAAGGTGTTCAACGATGGGCGTCAAAGGTTTAAATTTTATATATTCACCTGAAACCACAAGGAACACATTTGAGATGCTTAACACAATGTGTTAATTCTCCTTTATGTAAACTACTAGCAGTAAACGCGCTTGTAATCATCTCATGTGTTGTGCACATGACTTCATTTAACCCAATCATACAAAAGTGAAGTGTGTCTTTGCTTATGACCAAAGTGTTTAACATCCACTAGGTACTTGAGTATTATGAGTTATGTTGAACTCCAGCAAATGTCCTGCTGTTAAAAAGATATTTCTTTTCAATATTTCGCTTAATGGTGTAATAACACTTCACTAACTGTTTGAAATTGTTATGAAAATCTTTTCTATTATATTCGCTGGCTCATACAGAAAAAAATGACATAATGTACTCACCCCAGCAGAGATGGCAGCAATGAGACAAGCAGCAACAAGTGTTATAGCCAACCACTTATTCATCTTCTCATATATCTAGTAAATATCTACTAAAGTAATAGAATATAAACTGTGAATGAAATATAAGAGTAAACACCTCATTTATATACCTTATATATTAGTTGATGTGATGTAATGTGTATATATTTAGTATCACAGGACATGACTTTGTATATTTCTATAACTTACTCATAAGTCACATGACATGATGAAACACACCAATCAGATACTGACCATCTCACACGAGAGTTATATTGCTCATTTTGTAACACATCAGATGCCCATTAATCTAAATCAATATTAATTAATTGCCTGTCAGGTGTTCAATGCAATAATTGCTTCTGATCTAAACTGACCAATAAGAGAAACCCAAACCAATCAATTACTCTAGCCATGGTATACCATTGCCTTTAGTGATGTTGAGGCCTCATTTTGTCAGATCCACATAAATAAAAAGTTGGCGTTGTCACTTTGATAAACGCTCTATCTCACAGTATACACTTACATTATTATATCACAGTACACTTACATTACTATATCACAGTATACACTTACATTATTATATCACAGTACATTTACAACGGCATTAAAAACAATTCCATTGAGTGGATGAGAAGAAAAACTGAATAATAAGTGACCTGACATGTCATACTTCAAAGGAGTTATGTCCCCTCTACTATTACAACTCTACTATTGTAGCAGCTGTAACCCAACTAACCAGCCATCCAACCAACTGCTTAAGAACGTTCCCAGTTCTGTTTGGCACAATTTTCTTCCAAATTTCTCTAAACTGCTTCATTATCCATGAAAATATAGGCGCCTTAAAGGTGCTGTCTCCTGAATTTTGGACTGCACTCAGCTTAATTTATCTGTTTCAGGTAATCTTTCCTCAAGAAAAAATTGTGCAAGGTTGTACTTTCTCTATTTTTATTTATAAGATAAACTTATAAGATTCTGAATTGTTTCAAACTCTTTTGATACAAAACAACTTATATGAGGCCCGAAAGAGGAATTGTGAAAGTTCGGCTCGCTTACAGAGAAGCATAGGAGACTAAAGGTGTGGCTACACTGCACCCATGTTTTGATACCGATGTGCCCACACGACGGTTCGTGGCTATGTGCAGGTGGCTACACAGGCCGAAGTAGCGTGACGATGTACTCTAGCGCATCGGTAAGCTGAGACTGAACTAGCCAATCATACGGCACAAAGTGCGGGTTTCTGCCTGTTTCATTTCCGACAAAGAATTATTTGTTTCCCTGATATAATAATCATCACAATAATAACAATAATTGAAGAACACTTTTTCTGTGATGTATGGCTGTTTTTGTTCACCATAAAAACGTTTCTTTCAATTGTTTTTTGGCTCTGTTTATTATTAAATCTTTCAGATATTGTGTTTATTCATTATTTATAATAAATGATGAAATAATGAATTTTATTTTATTGTTGATGTACTTCATATTAATCTTAATTATTATTATATTTATACTCAGTAATGTTGAAATTATCAATTCCCACTGTTGTATGAGCCATGTAAAATTAATTGACCGTTCAAACTTTATTATAACATAATAATTTCTTCAAATTTTGCAGTGGATGCTCGTTGTTAACAACAATTCTGACGGAAATGCGTAGTACATGGTTAAACTTGATGAGCTTGGGAAAATATTTTGTTTCAACCAATCAGAGTACGCAGATGTTTCTTCGACATCAGGCATAGACCATCATGTTGGTTATGCTCACGAACAAGCCCCACAATGTGCCGAAGTGGACATGCCCACCGGGCACGCCCATTGCAAGGCCTTCCGATGCAAAACATTGACCTGTGTAGCCATCCCTTTATATTAACAAATATTTTCAAAAGAATTATTACTCTGGTGTTTACAGGGCAACAGTAGAAAGTACTACAACTCATGTCAACCATGTTACAACACACACAAAGATTGTAGATATATCCTAAAGAATGTCTGTGATAGAAATGGTAGTGGAGGAAATTATGGACAATACTATAGACAGCATACATAGAGACAGCGCTGCCGTCAAGTAATTAAATCAACCATTTTTATATTCTCATCAACCATCATTCATATATACTTGTAATCATAATAATTACCAAATGTTGCATACAAAGTATATATTACATAATGTGGTCTTTGTAGCCGTCTATGATGAGTAGCAATGCAAAATATATTAAATATTTCCATGAATCACATTTTCAAATTTTTTATATGTTTTGGCAGCTTTTTGGGGAAAGTCTGCATATATTACTGTCAATGAGTTCCTTGTAGGTCTATATTTCAGTGTTTTGTAATCATCTCAAGTTTCACAATGTGATTACATTTTGCTTTACTCAGTAAATGTTTTTTTTTTCTAAGTAGAATCATTAGGAAATCCAATGTTGAAATTTCTTTCTACCTTACTAATGCTTAAATACAAGTTCCGTTACACTTCATACTGCAGCACCCATCACTTCATAATGTCATCAGAATACATAAGATAATATTTAATTCATAAAAAAGCTAGTTAAAGTCGTAAAGGCATATGATTTAAAATAGATCGTGCACAAAAATTGCTGATTAGTAACTTTTGTCATACTTTTTTAAAATTTATCGACTACTTTAGCCAGCCTAGCTTTGTTATTACTTGTCCTAGTAGCCAAGTAAATGGGAGCTGCTAGTGATTTGTCAAACGGATGGCAACAAAGCATCTGCTATTGATTCACTCGAAACACAAGATATGACTGAAAGTAGTTCGCATTAGCTATTCTTTTCTGGAGGCTTGTTTCAGTTTGTAAGCAGGTACGTTGTTTTTCAAAATATCATATTTGTTCATAAAAAAATAAGTTTTAAATATTTTATCTGAAACTGCAATATTCTTAGATTATTGATTCTACAGACGAAGATTAAAAAGCTTTATTGAGTATGATCTGTTATCTCTGACTGATATTCTGTATGACCATTACATTTGAGCTTCATTGATAATTTGTGGTCAACTTCTCATCAATGTTTTGGCTCAACTTACATTCCGATAGTTTCACATGGAAGTTATCTCCTCCTGCTGTTGTCTAACTCATGCAGTTTCATTAACATTCAGTACACATGTACTAAAATGTAGGAGCTTCTATACACTTCAATATTATGTCATGACTCAGCAGCATCGGCTAGATTTGAGAATCCTGCCAACCAGTAAAAGTTTAGCAACAAGTTATTATTTAGCAAGCTCCAGCTGGAGAAGCTTAACATGTTGCATCATTGTATCTCATCTATCATTGCTGTATGATCTTGTGTCATGGCCGGCTTTTGAGAAAAAAATTATCATTTTAGGCTAATAAATAAAAATTAATTAGTATTCGATGGAATCCTCTCATCACCCGTTGGTTTACAGCCATGTCCTGTGATACTAAATATATACATATTACATCACATCAACTAATATATAAGGTATATAAGTGAGGTGTTTACTCTTATATTTCATTCAAAGTTTATATTCTATTACTTTAGTAGATATTTACTAGATATATGAGAAGATGAATAAGTGGTTGGCTATAACACTTGTTGCTGCCTGTCTCATTGCTGCCATCTCCGCTGGGGTAAGTATATTTACTAAAGTTCATCTTATGAATACAACTGAAAGAAATTGAAGTTGTTATACTTTAAAAAAGTACTAATGCTGTTAACTATCTCAAAAGTTATTTTTTCAAAGAAAATAAATTAAAATGTATATTAAAAAGGTAGTTAATAGTTTCTGATAAAAGTTGACTGCTATTTCAATGAACTTTTGTAATTGTGTTTCAATCATTTAAGTAGATCAAACTTTGCCATAGCAGAAAATCTCACCAAGCGCAAGAAAGGAACAAAAACATTTCCTGGCTTGAGACAAAGGATTCCATAAAATTAATTGTCAAATAGAAAAAAACTATTGTAGTTATAACTAACCACACTGTACTTTTATTTTGCAGGGTAACAGTAGAAAGTACTACAGCTCATGTCAACCATGTTATAACAAACACAAAGATTGCAAATATGTTCTAAAGAATGTCTGTGATAGATATGGTAGTGGAGGACATTATGGACAATACTACGGACAGCATAAACAGAGACAGCGCTGCCGTCAAGTAAAGAAATATTATTGCTATGGTAGTTACTACCCCAAGTCCTACTATTAAGTACACAACTTCACAATATATGAACTACTGAACTCTATACTTTGTACTTGAACACTTACCTGTCTTGCGCTGAACTGAACTTTAAACTTCGAGCTTGAACACTGCGTCGTTTTAAACCGATTATTTCCTTTACAACTTTTGTCTCATTCATTAACTCTTCTTCTTGTTTATTTTGTTGATTTAAAGACGACAGATGTTCTTTGTTAATCGGTTGTTTTCTTTTGTGTAGCTGTGTATTCTGTTTCACAATCCGTTGTTATGTTTGTTACAAATTTTCAAATAATGAATAAAATCTTTTACCTGAAAACATATGCTTACTTTTTCAGTTATTCAAGTTTTTGTCTAAAATTCATCGGTACTCGAGCAAGTCTAAACAACTAACGGAAGGTTGTATAATTGGCAGATGAAGAACTAGTGATGAACTTTGTCTGTCAAGTCATGTTTTCACCAGTATTTACTTATTTCTGCTGCCAAATTAACTGATATCATGTACACGCATTCCAAATTTGACGTTGATAACATGGATATTGTGATTAAAATAGCAGACCATGGGCATTTGCCAAAATTGTCTAGAGACAGAGTGCCCTACACTATCCTATACATGGTCTCAATATTGAATGAATCAACTGCATCATTTTGAAAAGTCCCAATAGCCTGTGAAGCAAAGATTTCCGTCATTAAAAACTTGACCAACATTATTTGATGACAAAAAGTGGTTCAGTTTTAAGCAGTAAAAAAATGATGTTTTTAACGTTTATATAGTGAAATATTCATTTATATAGTTGGTAACAGTGTGGTAGATATTAGTGTTAAGTATTCGTGGAAACCCTTATTCACCCTTAGAGGCACCAGACACATGAGGGGGGCTTATATGCTACCCAGCACTAAAAGCCTTGGAGGCACCAGACACATGAGGGGGGCTGACATGCTACCCAGCACTAAAAGCCTTAGAGGCACCAGATGCATGAGGGAGGCTGACATGCTACCCACACTAAAAGGTAGGACCAGACACATGAGGGAGGGGGGGCCACATGCTATCCAGCAATAAAAGGTAGGACCAGACACATGAGGGAGCTGGCATGCTACCCAGCACTAAAAGGTAGGGAAGGGCTGGTATGAAACTTGCAGTGTCAGTAGTGAGCTCTGATGGGCCGGCAGTAACCTCTGTAGGGTCGATGGGTACCACAAAGAGCTGGCACAAGATGGCTACCCCAGCAGAGAAAGCATAAATTAGCCTGAGAAGACTCATCCCCCTAGATACCAGAAGCACCCTTTCTTAAGAAAAAAATACAATCAATCTATGGCTAGGGATAGCCCCAGGTCTGCAGGAGCGAGGGGCTGGACAAGGCGACCAGGACTCCCCCTCTTAACCACTTAGTACATTATCGATTTTGTCTTTTACTGCATTGTTATTGGTTATCTATCTATATATGCATTTGTATCGGTTTGTTCGCTTTCTGTGGTTGTTTTATTGGACAATTGTATGAAATATGTAAAATACTTACTGTTATACAGTGTATATGAAGACTGGGTGCTACCATACACTCATCCCACTCATCCATGTACTTGCCACAACTCTAGGCGATTGCCTCCTTAGAACTTGGTGATCTGAGAATCAACGCCAATATCAATTAACGCACTGTGTATTTTGTCTGAGCCGTGGGCTCTGTGTTCGCCAACTGATCCAGCAGTAAATGATCAAATTGTCATTGTCAACACCAGCAGTACCCCTTCTGTAGAGAAGCATAATACTCAAAATTAGTTGCATTTCGTGGTAACCAGACCAGAATCCTATACATAGCCATGCTCAGTTTTTTATTTTAATTTTACTGGTGCATATTGAATGCTGTGTGAACCTTAGTGCATAGGTAGGTTAGGAAACTAAATATTTTTGGTATAGAACTGGCTGTTCATTTGGCTGGTTGCCTGCAAAAGTGGCTTTTGGCTTGAGAAAAGAAAGAGAGGTGCTTCAACCCAGAAGTGGTCAATTATTGATGAAGAGTGATTGTTGTTGGTGCATTGCAGTAACCGAGTGGGAGCAAATACAGCCTAGTTCTATAGAAAGATAGCTAGGCCGTGTGAGCTAAGTCAACTGGTAACAGCTGATGTTTACAAATCAAACTTTATAACTTAAGATCTAGTGAGTAACAGTCACCCAGTGTGCTTTATGAGACTACCACAGATTGTGACGTATTTTCCAATTTGAAAAATTGTAAAACACCAAATTTTAAAACTCTGTTGAAGTCTACCAAATTCTAGCAAAAATGAGACTTATTCAGCAGTGAACAGAGAATTTTTAGAGATAAACTAAAAAGTTAAAACTGTGATATATTCTGCGTAGTAATCTTTGTTCAAGCAACTCCAAACATGGAATTGTCTTGTCTAGGCACAACAACTGGCTTGTTTCCACTATTTTACAGGTTCTTCCAACACTGAGTAATAAATATCAAAACAGGATTTAAAGTTTTATTTAATATTATCTTGGTTCTAGCAGAGAAAAAGGAGGCAACTCCAAACTAGATCTTTCAACTTAGATAGATGGCACCAGGGGCGTTTTGAGTTAAAAATCCAACCCCCTAACAAAATAGAATTGCGCGAAGCGCGAAAAATTTTTTGTTAGGGGGTTGGAGGAATTTGTTAGGGGGTTGCCTGTTTGGGGATTCACTATGAGTGTTAGGGGG
This sequence comes from Cryptosula pallasiana, assembly GCA_945261195.1. Taxonomy (NCBI): domain Eukaryota; kingdom Metazoa; phylum Bryozoa; class Gymnolaemata; order Cheilostomatida; family Cryptosulidae; genus Cryptosula; species Cryptosula pallasiana. Next base: position 20,923,104 of record OX183133.1, on the reverse strand, counting down.
TCGAGTTTTATTATTTTTATACTATATTATCATTTATTAGCTAATCATTATTCATTTTTTCAACGTTTGTAATTTATCAATTATTAATAATGATAATAAATAATTACTATTATTATTATTATTACTTTGTTATTTATATGTATTTCATTATTTTGATTGTTTATTGTTATCATTAATATATATTTATTTATCATTTTTTATTATAATAATAATAATAAATAATATAATTTGACTGCTTCAAATTATTATTAACTGTTATTTATAATTATTATTATAAATAATAATAATAATTATACATATATATATATAATTTATAATAATTAATAATAATAATCTATCTATCTAATGATTATAAATAATAGTAGTAGTGAAGTGGGGGAAAATCCAATCATCATTATTAATTATTAGAATAATAGTTACAGTAGTAGTGTGAAGGACCGGCGCCATCTTGCTGAACATTCTATGCTTACCGAACATTCTATGGTATAATTACGAACACTTACACTTACCCAGTTCTATGCTTACTACATGTATTGTTCTATGCCTGCGCTCAAGGGCAATTCACTCTATGCACAATCATCCTTACTTTTCTTTAACATGTAATCTTATATGTGTACCATGTGAGCTCAACCATGCATTTACTCTAGAGCCACCCCTTTTACCTTATTGGCACACTCTAGCCAATTGCTGTGCTAGGTGTGGCTACCTTTTGTTTACCACTTATCAGTTTAATCAGTTATGTAATCATGTACATAAATATGGATGTTTTGTATCAATAAAGTCAGAGTCAGCTTGCACACTCTCAGAAGTTTCTTTGTTCTAACAAATAACTTCACTGCGCACCATTACTCGAGTAGTAATATACAAGCAGATCAGTCTGAACCTCTGCTGGCCGAACTTAGCCTAGTCTAAATTCGCCTTCAATGTTCGACCTCTGCACGGCACTGAAACAAGACAGCCGAACCTCTGCTGGCCGAACCTAGCTTGACTAGTTCGCCCTTCAAAGTTCGAACTTACTATACACACTGATAACAGCTAACGCAATCGGCAGCTCACTAGTAACTGGGATGGTTAATCACCATTTCTCAGCCTACTAAGTCGACCTGTGGGAGGATTGTATTGCTAGAGCATTAGACACAGTTGCCATCACAATTCGGGAGGTTGTGCAGGTAGGCCGAGCTACCACTCACACCCCCACGGTGAAATCCTGCACATTGGTGGCAGCAGTGGGATTGACAGACACCCACAACCAGCATCTCCCTGAAGAAGGATGGCGACACGAAGACGAGCGCTGAGTACGGACAGGGATCCTTCCAGCCTGCAAATGATGGGGACGCTCACACACATTTTGGACCGCATGACAGTAGCCACAACCCGAGGTAGGTTCAAGGTACCACAGTACGATGGTACGGGAGATGTGGACTACTTTCTGCAGCGGTTCCAAGAGGTGGCCGACGCTAACCATTGGCAGGCGGAAGATACAGTGATCCACCTGCGCCAAGCCTTGGTAGGCAAAGCTGAGCGATGTGGTCGAGGCGAGACCGTGGAAGAAGTGACGAGAACACTGCGGGCAACCTTTGGCATGACTCGTTCGGAAGCCCAAGCAAAACTGCTAAGCTACCGGCGAAACCCCAAAGACAGCCTCAGAGATCACGAGCTTACGGTCGAGCACCTCATCAAGGCCGCCCACAGCACCCTGCCACGGCAGAACAGAGAGGAACTGGTACTTCAGACCTTCCACAGTACGCTGGGGCATACGTACTTGCAACGTCACCTGTTAGCAGTACGCCCACAGAACCTGGAGGAAGCGATCTTGGCCGGAAATGAGTTCCTGCAAGTACCACACCAACCCCTAGGCGGACCCCACATCAGGACAGTGGAGGCCGACCCCCTGGAAGAGGAGATGACCCAACAAAGAGAGATGGCTCGACACCAAGAGGTACAGGACCCCTTGGCACTGCTGCTTAAGACCGTAGAAGGGTTGAGCAAAGAGATTGCCAGCCTAAAGACGGAGAAGAAGCCTGAGCCACCAAAGAGATGTTGGGGATGCCAACAGACAGGCCATACCCGGAAGGCGTGTAGGACCGACCCTTGGCCTAGCCGCCAGGGAAACAACTACCGCCCGCAGCAGTAGGGAGACCCGCTGGCTGCACACGGGCAACGACACCTCAGAAGGAAAGGGCACAGGCGCCCTCCAGTGGACCGGCAACAGTGCGTCGAGCAACTCCTCCCCTGGACCTCCTGACTAGTCCCCCTATCGCCCTACACAACCGTTTTGCCAGCCTGTCGGCACTCGACAGCTCAGTGGCAGAAGAAACGGACGGCGACGGGACTCTAGAGCAGCAGGAACCAAGGCCCAGGAAGAAGGACAGGCAGACCCAAACGCCCTCACTGGAGAAGGAAGAGTTCATTCCAAAACCTGTGACACTCCAGAGCAACCAGATCGAGCGACCATATCGCTCGAGTTACTACCTACCTGGAAGGGTAGAAGGAGAGGCGGTAACACACCTCATAGACACGGGCTGCAACACTAACCTGTTGGCCAAGCGAGTCTTTGACCGGTTACCGAGCCACGTACAACGCAATTTACAGCACTACGATTCCCATGGAATCATGGCCGACGGCACTAGACTCCCATTCTACGGCTTGCTCGCACTGAAGGGAAGGATACGTCATGTCAAGTTTGAAGAGACCTTTGTAGTGAGTCAGATCAACGAGGACGTTATCCTAGGGATGCCCTTCCTGACAAGCCAAGGATGCCAGATGGGATTCGACCGTCCAGTGCTGGTAATCCAAGGAAAGGAGCTGGCGTGTACCGACCGCCACGGGAGAAATCTCGTGTCCAAGGTACAAGTCCAACAAGACACCCAGCTTCCACCACAGACGGAGGTGACTATTCCATGTCACCTGAGCTCCAGGGATACATTTCCCCAGGGAGTGATTGAAAGCATACAGGGTGGGATACCCATCGCCACCAGCGTTAACAGGCCAGACGCTCAAGGACACGTGCTGGTTAGATGTCTGAACCCGACGCAGGACACCCTAAGACTACCCGCAGGAGAGGTGATTGGTACCTTTACGGGAGTGGAAGAAGGCGGCGTCCAGGAGCTGACAAAACCAGACGGACAACAGAGGAGCAAGGCGGGAGGAAGAGAGTTGCCCCCCCATCTACACGACCTCTTCCAGCAAGCAAAGAGAGGGTGCCAGGACCCATGGCAGGAGCAGCAAGTAAAGGAGCTGCTGATCGAATACCAGACGGTATTTAGTAGCCATAGCGGGGACCTGGGCCGGACAACGCTGGCAGAGCATTCGATCCCCACGGTAGAAGGGGCCCGACCCATCCGGTGCCCACCACACCGCCTGGGGCCAGAGAAGGAAGCAGAGGCGGAACGCCAGATTAAGGACCTCTTGGAGAAGGACCTAATCGAGCCGGCCGACGGAGCATGGAGCTCCCCTGTGGTACTAGTGAGAAAGAAAGACGACACGTGGAGGTTCTGTGTGGACTACCGGAGGCTGAATGATATAACCAAACAGGACCCCTACCCCATCCCCAGAATCGACGAGTCTCTGGACGCCTTGGCCGGTAGTAAATATTTCACTACGCTGGACCTCACTAGTGGATACTGGCAGGTACCCCTAGACCCGGACGCCAGGGACAAGTCGGCCTTCACCACTAGGAGCGGCCTGTGGAAGTGGAAGGTGTTACCCTTCGGGCTGACATCAGCTCCCGCCACCTTCCAGCGGCTCATGGAAAAGGTCCTCAAAGGTCTTCACTGGAAGACACTGCTCTTGTACCTGGATGATGTGATCATCATCGCACCCGACTTCCAGACGCACTTACAGAGGCTAGGAGAAGTGCTAGGGCGACTCCACCAGGCAAACCTGAAGGTAAAACCCTCCAAATGCGAGCTGCTACAAGAAGAGGTCAAGTACCTCGGACATGTAGTAAGTGCAAAGGGAGTGGCCACCGACTCAGGGAAGGTGGAGGCCGTCAGGAGATGGGAAGCACCGACTGACGTAAAGGGGCTACAGGCGTTTCTAGGAACCGCCGGGTACTATCGCCAGTACCTCCCCGACTACGCCACGATTGCTAAACCTCTCACCGTGATGACAGGCAAGGAGACACCCTGGAAGTGGGGACAAGTAGAGCAGACAGCCTTCGACCAGCGCAAAGCCAGACTCATCCAAGCCCCAGTACTCGGATACCCCGACCCCAACTTACCATACACACTGGACACTGGCGCCAGTGCGGTAGGAGTCGGCGCGGTGCTCTCCCAAGTACAAGAAGGCAAGGAACGCGTCATTGCATATTTCAGCAAGACGCTGGCACCAGCGGAGAAGAACTATTGCGTCACACGGAAGGAGCTGGTCGCTGTCGTCAAGGCAGTGAAACATTTCCGTCCCTACCTCTATGGGCGGGAATTCAAGCTCCGGACGGACCACGCATCCCTCCGCTGGCTGTGCAGAAGGAAAGAGCCATCGAACCAGATAGCTCGCTGGCTAGAGATATTGGCTGAGTTCCGATACAAGCTCGAACACCGGGCTGGAACTCACCATGGCAATGCTGATGGACTCAGCCGACAGGGACCCTGTGCGGACTGTAGGCAGTGCAGCTCCATCGAGCAGAGAGATGGGGGATCTTCCCATATGGAGCTACGGCAGGAGGCTGGACAGAGACCTCAGAGAGAGGTAAGAGACAACCTCAACACATCGAACCCGGCACATTCCCCCCAGAGTTCGGCTCAGAAGCAGTCGGAGGGACGGAATGCGGTAGGCCGGACTTATGCCGAGCCGAGACGGCCGGGAGACATGTGGAAGAGGGAGTCTGCAGAGAGGAGAGAGAAAGAGGAGCGGGTCAACCTCACTGTGACAAACCCGGTACACTCCGCCCAAACCTTAGCTCAAGAGCAAAGGGACGGGCAGGATGCGGTAGGCCGGATTTATGCCGAGCTGAGACGACCGGGAAGCGTCACAGAGAGAGAGCTGGCCAAAGGAAGTGTCGAGTTGAAGACACTGTATGATCGGAAGGAGGCGATGAAGATTCGCCCTGACGGGGTGCTCGTCATCACGATGCACCACCCTTCCAGATCAAAGCAATGTGTAGTCTGCCCACCAAGCCGGAGGACACAGGTCGTCTGGGAGACGCACAGGATGATCCATGCAGGGATCCATCGGACAAGACAGCGCATCCTGATGGATTGGTACTGGCCGGGCATATCCCCCCTGGTCAGGAGACTAATCAAGGACTGTGAGGTATGCCAAGTTGCCAAGAATGGGAAGAAGGCAGAGAACCCTCACCGACAAAGGATGTACGCGAGACGACCTTTTCAGAAGCTGGCGGTCGACCTGGTCGGCCCCCTGCCCTTGACAAAAAGGAAGAACCGCTGGGCGTTGGTCCTCACCGACCACTTCACCCGTTGGCAGGATGCGATAGCCCTGCCTGATGCCACAGCACCTACGGTCGCCGTCGCGCTGGACGAAAGAGTGTTTGCCTACTGGGGCCTGCCCGAACAGCTACACTCCGACCAAGGGGCTCAGTTTGAGTCCGTGCTGTTAGAAGAGCTGTGTAGCCTGTGGGGCATCATAAAGACAAGGACCACCCCCTACCACCCGCAAGGGAACGGGATGGTGGAGCGCCAGAATCGGACACTGGGGGACGCACTCCGTACTCTGATATTGACAAAAGGCCAGGACGAGTGGGACAGTCTGCTGCCGCAAATCATGCGGGCCTGTCGCAGCACTCCCCACTCAGCAACAGGGGAAACGCCCAACATGTTAGTAATGGGACGGGAGGTACGCCTTCCTGACCAACTAACAGGTACGCCCCCTACCCTGGACCCTCGCAACATCATGGAGCATACTGTGACAGTACAGGAGAACCTTCAGAAGGCGCACGAGTACCTCAGACATCAGCAACAGGAGACAAGGAGCCAGGACGACGAGGAACCCTCTGTGTTCCAGAAGGGGGAACTCGTCGTACTTGAGAATAAGCGGAGAGTGAAGGGCAGCAATCCGAAACTGCAACCCCGGTTTGTGGGCCCATACCAAGTGACGGAAGCATTTCCGAACCACACTTACAAGGTGGAAAGAAATGGGCAGTGGTCAATACAAAACGGAATGCGACTACGCCACTACAGGACATGTCAAGAACCAGTCGGCCGAGCTCCAACCTGTCGGGAGCCGGCCCTCCAGCCCAACATGAAGGGAGCAAGAAGAGGGCGGCCTCCCAAGGCACGCCAAACACCAGTCGAACCAATGGAACTGTTACCATTGCCCTTACCGTCTCCCCCACAAGATAGGGAGCCACCGGTCGAACCAATGGAACCAGTACCATTACCGTCACCCCCTCGAGATAGGTCGCCTCTTGTCAGAGAGCCACCGACTCCCTGCACCCCCGAGCCTACACCTCCGCCTTCACCTACGGTCGGCTATAGCCCACCGCGAAGGCCAGAAAGTAACAGAGAGAGAGAGGACATAAGAGAAAGGACAGAGAGACAGGACGATACACCCCTGGAGGTCATCCAAAGGGCACCCAGCCCTCAGAGGCCCCCTCCCCTAAATGAGGAGGACTGGCCAACTCTGAGCCAAAACCGGGCACCCACATCACCTCTAGATTGGCCTCAACGAGAGAGGCACAAGCCGAGGAAATTGGAAGATTACCACTGCTACACAGCAGTGGGAGCACAACAGCTGTCCAAAACCCCACCCACTGGGACAGAAGAGAGCGGAAAGGCAACACCACAACTCCTAGCTCCCACCCAAGCGGATACAGCAGCAGAAAATCCGGTCGAAATTGGCTGGACAGTGGTGGAAAGAAGAAGGAAGGAGAAAAAATTACTAAAGAGAGAGACGAGTTGTCACCAAGAGGGGCGAGGAAGAAGGGAGGAAAGAGAGAATACAACTCCCAAGGATAAAGAACTCGCCGCCGACAAAAGTGAAAATAAAGGAAGGTGGAGAAGCCGCCAACGAGCAGTTACCAGCCACCCACGGAGAAGTTCGCTACCCAATAGAAGTGTAGAACAACCGGACTCGTTTTCAGCAACAATGGCTAGAACGACCGACGCATTTAAACTGCTAGAGAGAGCGCAAGAGATAAGACGGCAGGTGAGCCAACCTTATAGAGACTAGAGAGGGACACGTTACCGATGCCGCCGACGTTGTTTGATTGGCCACCATCGCCAATGGGGCGGAGTGTGTGAAGGACCGGTGCCATCTTGCTGAACATTCTATGCTTACCGAACATTCTATGGTATAATTACGAACACTTACACTTACCCAGTTCTATGCTTACTACATGTATTGTTCTATGCCTGCGCTCAAGGGCAATTCACTCTATGCACAATCATCCTTACTTTTCTTTAACATGTAATCTTATATGTGTACCATGTGAGCTCAACCATGCATTTACTCTAGAGCCACCCCTTTTACCTTATTGGCACACTCTAGCCAATTGCTGTGCTAGGTGTGGCTACCTTTTGTTTACCACTTATCAGTTTAATCAGTTATGTAATCATGTACATAAATATGGATGTTTTGTATCAATAAAGTCAGAGTCAGCTTGCACACTCTCAGAAGTTTCTTTGTTCTAACAAATAACTTCACTGCGCACCATTACTTGAGTAGTAATATACAAGCAGATCAGTCTGAACCTCTGCTGGCCGAACTTAGCCTAGTCTAAATTCGCCTTCAATGTTCGACCTCTGCACGGCACTGAAACAAGACAGCCGAACCTCTGCTGGCCGAACCTAGCTTGACTAGTTCGCCCTTCAAAGTTCGAACTTACCATACACACTGATAACAGCTAACGCAATCGGCAGCTCACTAGTAACTGGGATGGTTAATCACCATTTCTCAGCCTACTAAGTCGACCTGTGGGAGGATTGTATTGCTAGAGCATTAGACACAGTTGCCATCACAATTCGGGAGGTTGTGCAGGTAGGCCGAGCTACCACTCACACCCCCACGGTGAAATCCTGCACAGTAGTAATAATAATTTTAACCACCAAGCCACATACAGACACTTGTTAGTAGTAGTAATATATGAGCAGATCTCCCTACCAAGTGTTTTTTTGTGGATTTGATCTGGGGGTTGAGGCAATGGGTTACGACATTGGATGAATTCGCCGAGTTTATATTGTATTTTACTTGAGGGGTACTTGAGTGGCATTTGAATGGCATTTAAGTGGCATTCGAGTTTTGATTATTTTTTTACTTAATTTGAACTTATAGCATATACATTTTGAATGCATGACATTCAAGTTTTGATAATTTTTTTACATAACTCGAACTCATATGATATTTTGAGAGAGAAGAGAAGAATGAGGAGACTACATTGAATCAATATATGATTATATACATTTATTACATAATAAGTAGCAAAATATTCTTGTATAATATAGCTAGAGTTAGTAAATACTAAGTAATTCAAAGCACTACAACTTGTAATGACAATCAATGGTTGATAGTCTTTTTCTTTACAATGTTGTCATTGTTGTACTGATGTTATAACTTAGGAAGGAAGACTTCTGTTCTATGTACTTTTGATTCCATAATGAACTAAAATCAAAAGTTATGTATTAGTATAGGATGATTAAACAAAAATGTAAAATAATTACATGAATTTGAATTATAGTTCTTTTTACATTGGTTAGTTAACATTATATAGTAAAGGGAAGTAACTCACCAAGTTATATTGTTCGGTTTGTTTTTTCTTGAGCATAATTTTCATCAAGTGTTTTTGATTCTCTCTCTTCTATCTAAAGCAAAACAAAAAATAATTGCTTTATAAATAAATATTATCTAATTGGAAGTATTACTTATATCAGTTAGTTTACATTAAATAAAAAATACTCACTATGTTGTCTTGTCTGACATGCTCTTTTTGAATATAGTTTTCACCAGGGGGCGCTGGTTCTCTCAAAGATGTAGAAGATGTGTTTCCCACTCCCATTGAAAGCACTAAGACCTTGTTCTCAACAACCTCATCTGTAGTAAAGTACTTCATCTGGTTGGAATCATCAAGTTTGTTGGATAGGTTTTGAGCCGTTTCTATCGCTTGTAATGCTGTGAATGTGATTATATCATGTCGATGATAACCAAATCTACTAACTTCACGATTTCTTACAAGTATGACTCCTGTTCCAATTTGTTTGACGTTGCTAGCGTGTTTTTCAGGTATATATAGAACTCCCATCATCAAACCATCATATTGCAAACATCTGTAGTTTACCAGTAGCGCATTCATCACCACATCTCCATTAGGTAATGTTAACTGAGTTGATATTTGAGGAGATTCAAAACTGATTACACTTCCAACAGCAAATTGCGAGAGCGTTGCGATACGAACCATACTGATCAACTGAGTAGGTGTTTTTTTTTTTATTAATCTACTTAACTGTTTAGCTTCCTCAAGGGAAATATTGGATGGGAAGTTGATAGGGTGAAAGATTGGATGCTTGTCTGAATCGAATCCCATAAAAACCACCAGTTTTGGAACATCTGGTTGTGTTGGAGCTAATTTGTTGTAATCCTCATTTCTCACCATAGACCTCACTTGTCGTCTGTTGCCAAATGTTTCGACATTGTAGCGGATAATGCATAAGTTTTTATATACATCCTCAGTTGGTCGTTCGATGGAGACTATCTCGAGAAGTGATGGCGTTTGATTTAAGTGAAGTGGTTGAAACCTTCCAATCATTACTCTGTCATTGGTATCGCAAGAATTGAGCAAACTAGCAGCATTTTTTGACAAGCAGGAAAGATGAGAAGGAGATGGTGCTTTCAAAGTCCAAGTATAGTCAATCGTTTTATTTCTATCCGAATCCCATGGCATTGGTCGAATTGTGTTCAGTTTCCTTCTTATTATATGTGAATCAGGAGGGATATTTTCTTTATCATCAGAGTATGGTTCGAATGTTGAGAGAAATGAGGTATTACGGTCTTCATTCATATTCAGAGCGTTCAGTCGGAAGTTGGAACTGAAAAGAGAGTAAAAAATATGTAACAAATGGGTGGAATTTGAAAAATATTTTGAAAAGAATAAACTAACTAGATATTTATAAAATAAACACATAATCAAAACCATAATAATTTTTCTGATGCGTTATGGTGAAACTATTTGATCTTTTATTAATAAGAACAAAATATTAAAACATAAAATTAACTTTCTGAAGCATTATAGCAAATCTAGTTGAAGTTTTTATCAGTATATGTTAAAGAATTATTTAGTGATTCTCACCTTATTGAGTTTCAAGTAAATGTAGTAGTTGGTGTGTAGATGTTGCTTCCTTGCTAGCTATTGTAGAACTGGATGCTTTCTGTGTGAAAACACTGGTTCTTAAATAGCTAAAGCTGTACTAATTAACCCTATGAAACCTTTATAATATATCTATGACTCAGCAGTTTTTTCACGCGATATTCCCGCGAAAGCTTTGGTTTTTATTCGCGTGAAAATTATTTTTTTTACTCCCGCGAAAGCAATGGTTTCTATTCGCGTGAAAATAAACTATTTATTCCCGCGAAAACATTGGTTTGTATTCGCGTGAAAATAAAATATTTATTCCCGCGAAAGCAACGGTTTCCATTCGCGTGAAAATGAAGTATTGATTCCCGCGAAAGCTTTGGTTTGTATTCGCGGGAAAATAAAATTTCTATTCCCGCGAAAGCAACGGTTTCCATCCGTGTGAAAATAAATTATTTATTCCCGCGAAAACATTGGTTTGTATTCGCGTGAAAATAAAATATTTATTCCCGCGAAAGCAACGGTTTCCATTCGCGTGAAAATGAAGTATTGATTCCCGCGAAAGCTTTGGTTTGTATTCGCGGGAAAATAAAATTTCTATTCCCGCGAAAGCAACGGTTTCTATCTGTGTGAAAATAAATTATTTATTCCCGCGAAAACATTGGTTTGTATTCGCGTGAAAATAAAATATTTATTCCCGCGAAAGCAACGGTTTCCATTCGCGTGAAAACAAAGTATTGATTCCCGCGAAAGCAACGGTTTCCATTCGCGTGAAAATAAAGTATTGATTCCCGCGAAAGCTTTGGTTTGTATTCGCGGGAAAATAAAATTTCTATTCCCGCGAAAGCAAGGGTTTCCATCCGTGTGAAAATAAATTATTTATTCCCGCAAAAACATTGGTTTGTATTCGTGTGAAAATAAAATATTTATTCCCGCGAAAGCATTGCTTTGTATTCGCGTGAAAATAAAATTTTTATTCCCGCGAAAGCAACGCTTTCCATTCGCGTGAAAATAAATTATCTATTCCCGCGAAAACATTGGTTTGTATTCGCGTGAAAATAAAATATTTATTCCCGCGAAAGCAACGGTTTCCATTCGCGTGAAAATAAAGTGTATATTCCCGCGAAAGCATTGGTTTGTATTCGCGTGAAAATAAATTTTTTATTCCCGCGAAAGCAACGGTTTCCATTCGCGTGAAAATAAATTATTTATTCCCGCGAAAGCATTGGTTTGTATTCGCGTGAATATAATTTTGTTATTCCCGCGAAAGCAACGGTTTCCATTCGCGTGAAAATAAATTATTTATTCCCGCGAAAGCATTGGTTTGTATTCGCGTGAAAATAATTTTGTTATTCCCGCGAAAGCAACGGTTTCCATTCATGTGAAAATAATGCTGATTCATAGCAGTGCAACTTAAGCTATATAAGAAGCACTGTTTTCATACAGAAAGCATTCACTTCATCGTTAGTAACTGAAGGAAGAAGATCTACTACATCATCATCTACTACAGCCCTCCTTCTTCATCATTTGAGTTACATAGGAAACAGCTGAAGTTCAAACAACTATGTATATAATTCATCTAATTCAAAGAACAACAAGTCTTCATTTATGATGTAAGTATTTATATTTCGTTTTAATTGTAATCAATTTAAGCGTGAAGACATTTTCTGAACAAAAAACAAGATTATTCACTATTTAAGATATCAAAAAATGTTGTATGTAAGTTTTAATTATGGTTATTCTTATTATTTCAGGGCTTCAAAATGAAAAAAGTACTCCTTCTTCATCCGAATTTTATAGAAAGCAGCTCTCAAGTTCAAACTAACTGAAGGAAGAAGACCTACTACATCATCATCTACTACAACCCTCCTTCTTCATCATTTGAGTTACATAGGAAACAGCTGAAGTTCAAACAACTATGTATATATTTCATCTAATTTAAAGAAAAACAAGTCTTCATTTGTGATGTAAGTATTTATATTTCGTTTTAATTGTAATCAATTTAAGCGTGAAGACATTTTCTGAACAAAAAACAAGATTATTCACTATTTAAGATATCAAAAAAATGCTGTATGTAAGTTTTAATTATGTTTATTCTTATTATTTCAGGACTTCAAAATGAAAAAAGTACTCCTTCATCCGAATTTTATAGAAAGCAGCTCTCAAGTTCAAACTAACTGAAGGAAGAAGATCTACTACATCATCATTTACTACAACCCTCCTTCTTCATCATTTGAGTTACATAGGAAACAGCTGAAGTTCAAACAACTATGTATATAATTCATCTAATTTAAAGAAAAACAAGTCTTCATTTGTGATGTAAGTATTTATATTTTGTTTTAATTGTAATCGATTTAAGCGTGAAGACATTTTCTGAACAAAAAAACAAGATTATTCACTATTTAAGATATCAAAAAAATGCTGTATGTAAGTTTTAATTATGTTTATTCTTATTATTTCAGGACTTCAAAATGAAAAATGTACTCCTTCTTCATCCGAATTTTATAGAAAGCAGCTCTCAAGTTCAAACTACTAGGAATATCATTCATTTTAATTCAAAAGAAAGACAAGTCTTCATTTCTGATGTAAGTATTTACGTTCTATTATAATAGTAATCAATTCAAGAATATTGAAAAAAAATTGAAACCTTAGTCTTTTTTTATTTTTTGCTATAAAGCATTATCATTTTTTTTTAGAATAACAACGAACTAGATCAAAGGAAAAGAACTTTCCAACAAAACTTCAACTTGAGTAATAACTGAAGCTACTACTTATATTATATATAAATAATGTGTCGAGTAACAAACAACAGATATGTAGCAAACACTATTTATAATGAAAAAAGAGAAATGCAAAAAACTCGAAATTGTTTTGAAAATACTAAAGAGCGCGCTGAATGGATAGATGATAGTTTACTCGTTACTTCATCGTTGTTTTTACAACGAACTTTTCCTGATACCACTGCAATAACTTATGTCGTCGCAACTTATCCGGATAATGACTGTAGTCTTTTGTCATTAAAATTACAAAAAACTATTGCGCAACTTTCCCCATCGGACTTTTTCAAGTTCATTTACAATGAACTCTCTTTTTATGAAAGAGAGGCTTTAATGCTTGATGAAAGTTATCGAAGAAAATCATTTCTTACAAATTGGAGACGAGTAGGTAAACATTGTGGTGAAAACATGGCTGCAGCTGGTTTCTATAACCTTGAAAAAGACAACGTTGTTCGATGTGTTTTTTGCCAAGGGGTATTACTAAACTGGAAGGATGAAGATGAACATCCGATGAAAGAACACGCTAAAAGTTTTCCGTTTTGTCGATTTGTTAGAGGATTTAACACTCACAATCGTCTGTATAGACCTAGGAAACTACTTGCAGATGAAATGAAAAACATCTCAATTGTCAAAAGTTATACGATGGAAGAACAAAAGACCAGAAGAGGAGATTTAACTGCAGAAGTATTACCTCTAGGTATATCAATTGATCGTGCTGATACACCACGTTTTGCTACTGAAACATCTAGAGAAGACAGTTTCAAACAATGGAAGGGTAAAGTCTCCATGAAACTCCTTTCCAATGCAGGTTTCTACTATACTAAGTTCGGAGATAGTGTAAAATGCTTCTTTTGCTCAGGTGAACTTAAAGAATGGAAAGAGAGTGATCTACCATGGGAGGAACACTGTCGATGGTTCCCAGACTGTTATTTTTTACTCGGGAGTAAAGGTGAAGAGTATGTTGAGGATGTTTACATGCGAACGGAAAAAGGCAAAAGGTGTAAGCGACGGGTTGAAAAATATCGAGAAAAAGTAAAACAAATAACGCACAACAATGACACCGAAGAAATGAAACTTATTTGCAAAAAACTAGGATACAGTCAAAACGATATCGAACAAGTTTTAGTGTTAAATGGAAAACCTTTTGAGCGAATAGGTTTTATGATTGAAGCCTTACATATTTTTGAAAATGATTTTACAACTGTTGAGAATTCGTCAACACTGTTAAAAAATGATGCTAAATCAATTGATTCGTTAAAAAAAGATAAAGATCCACTGTTAAAAAATGATGCTAAATCAATTGATTTGTTAAAAAAAGATAAAGATCAGACTAAGCAAAGCAAACTCGCTCAATGTGTGTCTGAGACGCATGAAAAAAAGGTAATTGCAAATCATATCTCTCTTCCATGTGGTCATCTCATTTACTGTAGTGAGTGTAAGGAAAAAGCGCTTACTGAATGCTCATCAGAAGTAAAACCTTGCCCAATCGATGGTTGTCAGGTTGAAATTAAAGCATTTATGAAGATCTACATGAGTTAGCATAACAATTAACCTCAAAAAAAAGAAAAAGTAGTGAATGATTAAATAGGTGTTTCAATTTGAAAACGTATCATTCGCGTTTTGTAATTTAACGGAATAACAACAAATATGTTACGTGTTGAAGACTTTGCTCACCAAGAAGCTTCCGATGCTATAGGACCTAAGACTTTTTTGGCTGAGGTTTCTGATGAAATGTTGAGGATTTATTTTACGGAGGAATGTGTATACTGTGTACTAGGAGGAAGTTTTTACAAGCAAGCAACCAATCTATCGCTACTAAACTGTTACTGTTCACACGTTGATGACAAATGTATCACTTGTAAAAGATATGCTGAAATGGTTGAAGGCGCTACACCTACCAAAAAAGAATTGGGTGATGCTATCGACTGGATTGATAGAAGACAAGTTTTGAAAAATGCTAAAATGGGTTTTTTGGTGCATGATGAATGGATTAATGCTTTTTTGGATCTTTCCACTGATGATTTGAAGTCTCCCTTTTTGTTAACAAATTTGAGAGCACGATTAAATCCCTACCTATTACCTACTAGTCAGAGCAAACTGGCTTATCAACGACTAAAGGATAAATTACTTGCGATAGCAGAAGGATATCCATACGCTTACACTCTTGATGAAAAAGAAGACTCAGTCAACCCGATAATAACTATTGATTCGACAAATGTATCTGAAGACTCATAAAAGAACTGCTACAAAAAAGTTGCTTCATTTATCTCTGAACTACAGCAGAAACATGAGTGGAAAAACTCAAGGATTCAAGTCAATTGGTACATTGGCTGATTTTGTTCCCAAGTTCATAAGGACTCATTTTGAACACATTCCTTTAGAGCGTTCGAACCCTCTTTTTGTTCAACTCATCACCGAAGAAGTATTTTATTTTGTGTTAGGATTCAATCTAGTTCGTAAATCAATACAAAGCATGCTTTTGAGCTGTAATTGTATTTCAAGAGCAAATCCTCTCGAATGCTTAAACTGTTCTAGGAGCTTTGATCCAAAAGTATGCTGTCCGCAAGACAAGTTGATAGATTTTGAAGATCTCAAAAGAGCGATCGAACTGATTGATATAAAGCAATGTTTGAAAGATGCTGAACTGGGTGATTTGATAGATATTTCGATTTTAAGAGGTTTGACTTCATTTCGCTGGACAGAAACACATGTTCTTTTGTCTCAATCTCGATTGGAACCATACTTACATTTTGGTAACCACTTTGATGAGATTGTTTCACATCTTCAAAATCGGTTGAGAGAGCTGAACAAGCCGCTAGCCTCTTACGTATAAATAGAAAAAACATCAAGAAAGAAAGTATTCAACTTTCAACACTGAAAGCGAAAACATTTTAAAAAATGAGCCGCGTATTTATCTTGCTACTGGCACTAACATTTTCCAATGTTAGTGGAGTATTCTATACCAACGAAATTGATGAATGTATAGCCGGAGCTATGGATAAAAATGATGTCTTGTTTTTTTCACCTTTCGAAAGGACTATACGATATAAAGATGAAAATGGAAAAAACTGTGTGCGACTCTACCCTCCCGACTTATTATATTGTGGTTTTTTCATCCCTCAAAGCGCTTCTTGGATCTGCAAGGACATAACTTCTACAGATTCTGTGCCTTGTGATACACCAACAAAATACACTCTGAATCAGGAGGAATGCGCAATAGGGGTTAAAAATAATACGGAAGGTCTTACTCAAAATACAAAACTATTTTGGAATGATGAATTATGTGTATTTGAATACAACACCTCACGTTTGATTTGTCCACCAACAGAAGAGTTTGAGACAACCAACTTTGCATGTGTGGAATGCAATCGTTTGACCAACAAGGAGCCAAAAATAGCTACTATCATCACTAACATCAATGGTATTGAAGGTGTAAATTTGTCATTTTCGAGTTTTGAAAGTTTGAAGTCTGTTCAAAACAAGATTATCATCAGTATCACATGTCAAGGAGATACCAAAGACAAATGCAATCCCAAGGTTATAAATATAGAGCTTTAGTTGAAGCATATTAACCAAAGACCACCGAAATGCAAGACAGTTAACTCTAGATGATGAAAGCATAAACTAGGTTAAAAGTCTCTCTCTCTGAATAAAAAAATGAGATATTGCATCTATCTCCTATTATTCCCAATCCTAAGCGGTTATTGTCTTGTAACAGAGTTTAAACCATTCACTTTATCTCATAGAGCGTCTGGATGTATTCGGGGAATTCTTAATATGGAAGCGGTTGATTCAGTAACTCGTATTTTAAGAAAAAACTTAAAATATCGTATGCTTAGACTCACATGTTTCATGGAACCTGCTCACCTACGTAGAAGCTGTGACACTTATGATATGTGGCCTCAACACTACTTTGTTTGCAAAACCGATGAAGCTTTAAATTACATTCGTTTATACGATGAAGGATTACTAACTACGACTCGAAGAACAACTCCAACAACAACCACTGCAACTCCACATACAACGACAACAATCACCACAACTCCACAGACAACGACGACAACAACCCCGACGACAACCACTACAAACAAGCCAGTAGTTCCAGCTTTATCACCATCAATTCCATCTCTTCCACAAGCTCTGGGTTTAGTCGATTTAATTTTGGAACAACCAAGCCCTACAAACTCTACTATATACAATTCTGAAGAAATCGAAACTACTACTGATTGTGTGTGTGATAGATACATCATATGCGAAAACAATTCAGTATCAATTACAAATTCAACACCGTCGATTTATAGAGTTTTTATTTATAATGATTTGGAGGGTTTTTCAAAACTTTCTCTGTCTATATCGGAAAATAGTAAACTTAAGCTTGAAGAAAATCTTCTCATCATCATTGAACCTGAATGTGATGATATTTCTTGTAAAGTCATCAAATACTTTACAAATTAAAAAGTTTTTATAGACAAAATATTTAAGCTTATGACTAAAAACAATTTTCAAACAGTTGTAAAAATGTCAAAAACTGTCAGTATTAATGATTACTTAAAGAAAATTCAAAGAAAAGTGTGGAATAAAGAGCTCACTCAAAAATTGATTTCAATACAATGGACTACTGAATTATTATATCATTTTCAATCAGATATATGTAGATACATACAAACGGATGAAAATCTCTCATCATCCATTTTTTTATTTGAAATGATATTGGAACTATTTCAAGCTCACAATATTTAATATGTTCTCTTTATGTATCCCTACTTATTATACAATAAATGTATATATTCACATATTGTTTCATTTTTAATCAATGTATTTATTCAATGTAGATGTATCTCCTCTCTCCTCTCTCTCCTCTTTTCCTCTCTCCTTTCTCTCAAGATGCCATATGAGTTCAAATTATGTGAAAAAAGTATCAAAACTTAAATGCCATACATTCAAAATCTAGCTGCCATATGAGTTCAAATCAAGTAAAAAAATAATCAAAACTCAAATGCCACTTAAATGCCATTCAAATGCCACTCAAATACCCCTCAAGTAAAATACAATATAAACTCGGCGAATTCATCCAACGCCGTAACCCATTGTCTCAACTCCAAGGTCTAATCCACAAAAAAACACTTGGTAGGGAGATCTGCTCATATCTTACTACTGTTAGTTGTTGCATAGCAGCTTCATTTGCATGTTGTTGTTTAACAATCATAATAATAATGTAAATAAATATTTCTTTACAGTAGAGCCGCTTTTCCACTTTTATTCAAAAGCAGGAATATTCGTTTATTTGATTGGTCAACCATATGTTCATCAGGCCAATGATGTGCCTTGTTAGTTTACTGATAAATTTATTGTTCTATCACAAGGGTGGATCAATGTCAATCCACAAAAGAAGTAAAGCATGTAGTTGGGCTAGGTCTATGTTTCATGTTGTAATGCTAAGATAACTCCAAACAATCATCAGGAGAAAAATCAATCCCCGCAAACCAAAACAATACCCGACAAATTTGACCCCCTAACGTTAGGGGGTTGTGAGTTCGACCCCCGAATGTTCGGGGGGTCGGGGGTACTCAATACGCCTCTGGATGGCACCATGGTAACCAGTGGCGGATTCAGAAAAACGCAAAGAGGGGAGCCAACTGGGGTTTGGGGCGGAGCCCCGAAAAATTTTTTGATGGCTCCCCCCTTTGTGTTCTTTGGCACCCCCTCCAAAACCATAATAAATGATGTGGTGTGTTTTCAATATGGTTGCTAGAATAGTAAAGTATGTACTATTCTTTATTCAACATCAACAACCATTGGTAATTGTGAAACATACACCCTCAGACACACATACACACATGTATGTTTCATTCAAAGTGGGTGAGCATGTATGTTGCATAGAAAGGGGTTGGTCGTGTGGGCCCAAATCTACACAAAAGAAGAAAGGTTGCTACCACTATCTGCATCTTCTTACAAGTTGTCATTATTATTGTTATCAATTACTAAAAAATCAACAGATCAGCGTACTTTTGTAAAATAAAGTATTGTTCTAAAGAAAAGACTATTAAATAAATTAATAATAATGAACAATAATAAATAACAATAACTTTTTAAAAAGTGTAATAATTAATAATAATTTAGCTTTAGTATGTAGTAGTATAGTAGCAGTAGCAGTAGTAAGTAGTGGTAGTAGCAGAAGAAGTAGTAAGTAGTAATAATAAAGTAAGTAATAATAATAAGTTAGTTGTTATTTAGAAGTAGAATTGATTCTTTTTTAGTAGTGTTGTGCGCATATTCATTCACCAATAACATGAATAATAATAATAATAATAATGATGATGATGATGATGATGATAATAATAATAATAATAATAATAATAATAATAATAATAATAATAATAATAATAATAATAATAATAATAATAATAATAATAATAATAATAATAATAATAATAATAATAATAATAATAATAATAATAATAATAATAATAATAATAATAATAATAATAATAATAATAATAATAATAATAATAATAATAATAATAATAATAATAATAATAATAATAATAATAATAATAATAATAATAATAATAATAATAATAATAATAATAATAATAATAATAATAATAATAATAATAATAATAATAATAATAATAATAATAATAATAATAATAATAATAATAATAATAATAATAGCAATAGCAATAGCAATAGCAATAGCAATAGCAATAGCAATAGCAATAGCAATAGCAATAGCAATAGCAATAGCAATAGCAATAGCAATAGCAATAGCAATAGCAATAGCAATAGCAATAGCAATAGCAATAGCAATAGCAATAGCAATAGCAATAGCAATAGCAATAGCCATAGCCATAGCCATAGCCATAGCCATAGCCATAGCCATAGCCATAGCCATAGCCATAGCCATAGCCATAGCCATAGCCATAGCCATAGCCATAGCCATAGCCATAGCCATAGCCATAGCCATAGCCATAGCCATAGCCATAGCCATAGCCATAGCCATAGCCATAGCCATAGCCATAGCCATAGCCATAGCCATAGCCATAGCCATAGCCATAGCCATAGCCATAGCCATAGCCATAGCCATAGCCATAGCCATAGCCATAGCCATAGCCATAGCCATAGCCATAGCCATAGCCATAGCCATAGCCATAGCCATAGCCATAGCCATAGCCATAGCCATAGCCATAGCCATAGCCATAGCCATAGCCATAGCCATAGCCATAGCCATAGCCATAGCCATAGCCATAGCCATAGCCATAGCCATAGCCATAGCCATAGCCATAGCCATAGCCATAGCCATAGCCATAGCCATAGCCATAGCCATAGCCATAGCCATAGCCATAGCCATAGCCATAGCCATAGCCATAGCCATAGCCATAGCCATAGCCATAGCCATAGCCATAGCCATAGCCATAGCCATAGCCATAGCCATAGCCATAGCCATAGCCATAGCCATAGCCATAGCCATAGCCATAGCCATAGCCATAGCCATAGCCATAGCCATAGCCATAGCCATAGCCATAGCCATAGCCATAGCCATAGCCATAGCCATAGCCATAGCCATAGCCATAGCCATAGCCATAGCAATAGCAATAGCAATAGCAATAGCAATAGCAATAGCAATAGCAATAGCAATAGCAATAGCAATAGCAATAGCAATAGCAATAGCAATAGCAATAGCAATAGCAATAGCAATAGCAATAGCAATAGCAATAGCAATAGCAATAGCAATAGCAATAGCAATAGCAATAGCAATAGCAATAGCAATAGCAATAGCAATAGCAATAGCAATAGCAATAGCAATAGCAATAGCAATAGCAATAGCAATAGCAATAGCAATAGCAATAGCAATAGCAATAGCAATAGCAATAGCAATAGCAATAGCAATAGCAATAGCAATAGCAATAGCAATAGCAATAGCAATAGCAATAGCAATAGCAATAGCAATAGCAATAGCAATAGCAATAGCAATAGCAATAGCAATAGCAATAGCAATAGCAATAGCAATAGCAATAGCAATAGCAATAGCAATAGCAATAGCAATAGCAATAGCAATAGCAATAAACATAAAAATAAAAATAAAAATAACAATAACAATAACAATAACAATAACAATAACAATAACAATAACAATAACAATAACAATAACTATAACTATAACAATAACAATAACAATAACAATAACAATAATAATAATAATAATAATAATAATAATAATAATAATAATAATAATTATAATAATAATAATAAATGAATTCAATGATTTATTAATAAATTAGTAATAATAAAAATAATAGTGCATTACTATAATGCATTGTTGCTATTGCATTGAAGAGAAAGACAGGAAAATAATAGATTAGACATATTAATTGTTAATTATTATAATAATAATTATTATTAATTATTATATATATTATTGATTAATTATTATCTATCATCATTCATCTAGCAATTAATTATTAAAACAAAAAGAAACAAATGATAATTATTACCCTGGAGGTGCAATGAAAAAATATAGAATGCTTGTTGCTGCCTTACGCTTTTCTACGGCCATACTTTGATTGATCAACTTTTACAAGGTGTTTTTTTATGATGACAATTATCAATGGGCACTTCACTAACAGACGTGCAATCGAAAACTGTTACTATGGGAACAAAAAAAAATGGCGCCAAACTTAGCAAATTTCTTCACTTTTTCTTCTGGAGGGGGCCGCCATGGCTCCCATGGCTACCCCCCTGAATCCGCCACTGATGGTAACTATGCATAAGCTGCAGGTAGTTGTACATTTTTAATTATAGATTCAATTACTGGGAAGAAAACTATCTTGTGCTGTGTTGTACATCATTCTTCTACCAATGATTCCATTTTATAGTTTTGATTTACTTGCTGAGCTAGCAATAGAGAACTGCTGATTTTGGCTACGCCACCGTGGAACTCTAATTTAAGATACTTTGAATGTTGAAGGCCTTCAAATGTGGTTCATGTAATAATACATGCTTTTGAAGTAAATAAAGTAAATCATTAGACAGAAGATAGACTTTTATTTCTGAGCGCAATTCAAGTGAACTGTAATGTGTCTATGAACAGTGATGTGTCTATGAACTGTAATGTGTCTTTGAACAGTGATGTGGATCAAGCTGAACGCATTATAAATCAAAATAAAAAGAGCTTATGACAATGTATAAAACAATGGATGTGCGACTAGTGACTCAGAGCTGACGAGGAGAAAGTAAAAAAAAAACACAAAATCAACAAATTTCAAAATAGCCAAACAAGAACAAACCTTAAAATTTACACTGATTTTAACAACAAAACGAAATCAGCAAACGTAAACAGTGCAGTAACAAAACCAGTGTAAGACAGGTAAGTATTCAAGTACAATGTATAGAGCTCAGTTCAGTAGTTCATATATTGTGAAGTTGTATACTTAATAGTAGGACTTGGGGTAGTAACTACCATAGCAATAATATTTCTTTACTTGACGGCAGCGCTGCCTCTGTTTATGCTGTCCATAGTATTGTCCGTAATGTCCTCCACTATCATATCTATCACATACATTCTTTAGAATATATTTGCAATCTTTGTGTTTGTTATAACATGGCTGACATGAGCTGTAGTACTTTCTACTGTTACCCTGCAAATACAAAATGTAGTTGGTTATAAGTTTGAAGAAGCATTCAACGATGGGCGTCAAAGCCTTGTGTATTGTGTATTCACCTGAAACCACATGTAATACATTTCAGGCTGTTTAAACGCTGTATTACTTCTACGTATTTGTAAACTATAAGTAATAAACTGATTTTAGCCATTTCAAATGTTTTGCACATGTTTTCTCGCACCATATACAATTTGGCTTTTTGGTATCATAAAAAATACTCACCCCAGCAGAGATGGCAGCAATGAGACAAGCAGCAACAAGTGTTATAGCCAACCACTTATTCATCTTCTCATATATCTAGTAAATATCTACTAAAGTAATAGAATATAAACTGTGAATGAAATATAAGAGTAAAAACCTCACTTATATACTTTATATATTAGTTGATGTGATGTAATGTGTATATACTTAGTATCACAGGACATGACTTTGTATATTTCTATAATTTCCTCATAAGTCACATGACATGATGAAACAGACCAATCAGCTACTGACCATCTTATGCAAGAGTTACAATGCTTATTTTGTAACACATTAAATGCCCATTAATCTGTATCAATATTAATTAATTGTCTGTCAATAATCAATGCAATAATTCCTACTGAACCAAACTGACCAATAACAAAAACCCAAACCAATCAATTACTATAGACATGGTATACCGTTGCTTTAGTAAAGTTCAGACCTCTGCATTGTCATATCCATATAAGTAAAAAATTGGCATTTTCACTTGAGTAAAGCACTATGTCACAAAACACTTGCATAATACATTAATAACAATCCCAGTAGGTTGGTGAGAAAAAAACTGAATAACAAAATGTCCCAACTCAGTAATATTCTAAAAAAGTATGCCCTATCTATTAAGCCAACTATACTATTGTAGCAGCTGTTACCCGACTAACCAACCATATAACCAACTTTTCAGGACAATTCCCATCCCAATTTTTGTAGCAACAGCTTTTACTGCATTTCTCCCAAATAACTTTGAAACGGCGGTGCAGTCATAATGTCTATGTTAATTTAATAAAATTTCGTTTTGATTATCATCCTTTGTGATCATGTTAGTTACATAATTAGCGGTTAGCACGGTGCATTTCTTAAAAAAATTTCACGAAGTTGTTGAAATAACAAAAACCACTTCAGAAGGCAAGATCTAAATGTGACATTGTAAGAGAGTAACTAGACAATTCACATTCAACAACAAGTGGACAGATTAACTTTAATTGCTTTTTTACCAATGCATTTGGAATGACAAGTTTGGTTTCACTAGCAAGCTGCGTGAATGGAGGTTGTGAGTATTTTTTAAAGAAAGTATTCTGATGCTCTACTACAATTGAGTTTACAGGGTAACAGCAGGAAGTACTACAACTCAAGTCAACCATGTTATAACAAACACAAAGATTGTAGATTTATTCTAAAGAATGTCTGTGATAGATATGGTAGTGGAGGACATTATGGACAATACTATGGACAGCATAAACAGAGACAGCGCTGTTGCCTGCCAACTAAAAAAATAGATAAGAATATGGTATTGTAGTAGGTGCTTTCGTCTAAGATCAACCAAAGGTGATCACCTCAACAAGTGGGTCAATGTTTCCTGTATTGGCAAAGAGAAAATAGGATTTCTTCATGATGTGGCCAAGCAAAAAAGTTTTGCATGAACGCGGTAGGAAGAAAAAGGCTTGTTTAAATATTATGAGTTGTCTTTGTTGGGGTTACGCATCACAAATAGAGACAGCGCTGCTTTATGGTAACCAATATTTCCATTTTGGGGACAGCAAGCATCAGCCATACAAACAATGGCAAAAGCATCTATGCATCATCAGGCAAGGTGATTGGCAGCTCTTTAAATTAACAATCATTATTATAACTTATGATGTTGACTATATCTGTGTGCCATAGCATCAATATATGATAGCAGTGCAAAAAATTATTGTTCATTTGCTTGCATTGCTTTAGCGGTAACATTTAGTCATCATAATAATAAATATTATTCATAGTGTTCGGTCTTTCATTCTGAAAAACTTAATTTTCATGAGAGAGCGCAGCTCAATAAATTTATTTATTTGCACAGTTACATGTTTTGCTGGAGTTGGCACTAAAAGAAGCTTCGCCAAGCTTTGAGAAAGCTTAAACATTTGTAGAGTTCCTCGAGTTGATTTAGCCCTGAGTGCCTATTGCATTTGGAGCATTATACAAAAGGTAACAACAATGAGTCACTGTTTTAGATTATTTGAAAGTTTTTTTTGCAATATTTCAGGGAAAGCAATCATATGTTATTGTCAGTTAGTTCCATGAATGTAAGTATTTTAGCATTTTGAAAAAGTTTTAAATTTCACAATTCGATTGCATGTCCTTTTTCACATTAAATGATTTTTTTTTAAACGGAATCATAGAAAAGGAAATGTCAAAATATATTTCGACCATGCTAGAGCTGATGAAAAACTAACCCTCCTTGCACTATAATACTGCAACAAGTTACATTGCATAGCATTGTCAAACTTTGTAAAATTTATACTCAACTCTTTAAAAGATGGCCCTCATGACAATAACCTCTTACCGATGATTTTTTTTAATTTTCTGCTAGTTGCTGGTTATTTTGGCTAGTTATTTTAGTTAGTTCAGTTTTGCTGATATCTGTAGCTGCCACATAAACTGGAACTGCTAGTGATTAGGAGGGAGACGTGGTCTAGTGGTTAAAATGCTTGCACATCAATTCACGATTTGGGCTTCGACTACCAGCACTATTACCCGTGAACAAGTTATTTGGTTTCCTACCTAATCCTCTGCATGGTAGGTTTTGGGCAAAAAATAAAGTTGTCCCTGGCTGGATCGCACTCTTCATACTTCCTATGGAGTCACTCTAGTAAAATATCCCCCCGGCCTTTTTGAAGCTGTAGCCAGTTTAATGCCAGTCGCTGCTCACACAAGCTACCAGCTTGTGTGACTCGTCTTCAGGGTTGCCTCAAAGGCGCAGCAAAGATAATACAATACAATACTTGAAGGGTAGTTAAAAATATATGTTATTCATAAAAAAATAGGAAATACCAGTGTCTGAAAATAATTCACATTGACTAAAGTTGCTGGAAGCCCCTTTGAAATTGGAAACAGGTAAGTTTTTTTCGATGTGAAAAAAAATGATAGCTATCCTTATTCTACGCTAGAGTTGCAAAAGATGCAGTAGTCACTAACTAATTGATATATGGGATTACCATTTCATTCAACTTTCATAAATATTTTTTGGTAACCTCTCATAACTGCGTTTGCTTAAATTTAGTTTTGATAATATTATGGTGGAAGCTATCTCCCCCTGCTGTTGTTGAACCCTTGCAGTCTAATTTACACGTAGAACACCTGTACTACAATGTAGCAACTTGTAAACAGTTTAAAATAACCTAATATCTAATATATCTGCAATGGCTCAGCAACATTGGCTAGTTTTGAGAATCCTGCACGTCAGCAATAATTTTAATAACTAGTTATTATTTGACAAGCTCCAACTGGAGAAGCAGTTGCATCATTGTATCTCATCTATCATTGCTGTATGATCATGTGTCATAGCCGGCTTTCGGAGAAGAATATCGTTTTGGGTCAATAAATAAAAATTGATTAGTATTTGATGGAATCCTTTCATCACTCGTTGGCTTACAGCCATCTCCTGTGATACTAAATATAGACACATTACATCACATTAACTAATATATAAGGTATATAAGTGAGGTGTTTACTCTTATATTTCATTTACAGTTTATATTCTATTACTTTAGTAGATATTTACTAGATATATGAGAAGATGAATAAGTGGTTGGCTATAACACTTGTTGCTGCCTGTCTCATTGCTGCCATCTCCGCTGGGGTAAGTATATATGTGATGACTTGTTTGAATAATACTACTAAGAAACGCGATGGTGAATTTTCTGTGCAATAAATCAATGAGATAGGTGGAATCTTTTAAGATTTTTGTTTTAGCTTAATTAAATCATTAAAATAGATAAAATCAATAGACTTTAATGGATATTTATACTCATTTCTTATTATTTAAGAATATCCAACTTTGTGTCAGCATGTCATTTCACCAAACGTAAGAAAAGAACAAAATCATCCCCTGGCTTAGATAAATAAAAAAAGTCTGTAGAACTAATTGTCACACAGACAACTAACTAAAGTTGTACATAACTACCTATTATTTTTGTGTTTACAGGGTAACAGTAGAAAGTACTACAGCTCATGTCAACCATGTTACAACAAACACAAAGATTGTAGATTTATTCTAAAGAATGTCTGTGATAGATATGATAGTGGAGGACATTATGGACAATACTACGGACAGCATAAACAGAGAGAGCGCTGCCGTCAAGTAAAGAAATATTATTGCTATGGTAGTTACTACCCCAAGACCTACTATTAAATATACAACTTCACAATATATGAACTACTGAACTGAACTTTAAACTTTGAACTTGCTCACTGCCTTATTTCACTTGAACACTGGCTATTTCCTATGCTAGATGCTTGCTTACTTTGCTTATGGTTAAGTTTCTTTCCTCTGAGAAGGTGATTGTTGTTGGATGTTAATTTGTTATCTGTTGTGTGGTTGTGTTTTGTTTCACCATCCCTGTCATGTTTGCTGTGAATGCATATATTGTTAAATAAATACATTTTACTGATCATAATACATCTACTATATTGTGTTTGTGTTTGGATAGCGTTACAAACTCACTGGCTATCATTCAAGTCGAAACAATTGTCAGGTTTTAAAATTGCCAAACTCACCCCTAGAGTCACCATTAATCATACAACTTCACAATCTATATACTACAAACTAGACTCAGTATTTTGTATTTGAGTACTGCCCGGTCTTACAATGGCTACTTAGCAAAACTATTTTTTGGTCGAATGGTCTTTGTATACTTTACTTACATTTCCCGTTTGATCTCTTGTTGTGCTAATCATTATGTCAGGTTTTCCGGTTTGCATCTTACTCCTGGGTATGAGTTACTTACTACTAAATGTATAGTAAATGCATTGTTTACTGACATTTATCAACTAATTATTTTGCAAAAGGATTTTGTCAACCAATTATTGAAGAACAACTAGTGTGTGCCTGAAAAGAACTTTGTCCTGTGTAAGTATTTGGCTTTTAACGTTTAGTGACTCCAGCTTGTCAAAGCAGTCACTGTTTTCAGCTATCAGCTACCTCAAATCCAAAACTTCTCAACAACTCTTTACACTCTTCAGCCAACCCCAATCACATCCACTGCCCCAATCCTTTTCTTCAGAGCTCTCAGACCTGGCAGTCCTCTCTCTTCTCTCTAAAGATCTGTACCAGGCCAGAACACCACTCTCTATAACTTTACAAGCTAGCAGACAACCAGCATGGTGTATATCTAAGTGTATAACAAAAATATCAATTTATCTATCTGTAAAGTGCACTAGAAATTACAGTAAACTTGAGGTGTTCTGACCAAGAACAAAGCAATGACTGGCGATGCTAGCAACTACAGCTGTATATAGAGTATAATATTGTAGTGGATCGTACCGTTAGGGCTCCACTATCGCCCACTAACTATAAGCTGTCCACAGCGTGCAGCTTGTAGCACAGACAAACAACACCTCTTTCCAAGAGGTAACACAGAATCAGTAAGACCTGCAGGATACAACGGAGAAGTTGTTTGCAGTTTCACAACAAACCGTGTCCTCGGCTCAGACTAACTAATCAAAGTATAAGTTGTAAGGATATCTTTATTGTCCCAAGTCTAGTCTCAAGAGAGTCAATCTCCTAGAGACGTTCACAGCAGCAGCAGCAGTAGTAGTAGATATAGGCTGGCTTTATATAGGCTGGCTTAGAGCAAGCTAATCACAATAAATAAGTGAAGTGGTTGAAAAAAATGCAATCTTAGTACAGAGAAATGCCACATACAGAAGCATGTATGGTATGCCAGCAATTAGACTTCCTGTTAGTTGGTTCTCTGGTCCCTCTGCACTGATCTGAGAGCTTACTAATTGCTGCGAATTACTTGCTGATTTCTTTCCACCATTTTGACTGCTTAATATTTTTTCCAAGCAATAAGCTCATTTTCTCTGTCCGTCAGTTTTCATCGGAAGTTTGGGTGAGCATTTCTGGATTTAATTGAAATTATCAAAATTTGAGAATGGGTGGGTTCAAAGCTATACTTGAAGTTTTAACCAACGTTTTTGTAATAAATGATAAAAAGCCTGCAAGTGAATATTAACGAGATTTGATTGGATTACTTCTGCCAAGACTTATATTATGTCTTCGTCAACTGATTAATCTTGATACTGTAGTGGATTTTGGGGGCTGAAAATCACTAGCTGAGGTTGGTAGCGTGCTGCCACCAGTTGTCAGTTTTACCTGTTTCAACAACAGGGTCGGTGATGTACCGAATGAATGCAAGACAGAGTATTTCTACTCTACAACCAGTTGGGAGCCCTCGGCTCAGACACATAACTAAGTGCTATTGAGTACGTATGCTTTTATTCCTCTAGAATAAAAAGAGTTGGTAAAAGTCCCATTACAACTGATAAATACAAGTAAAGTTCTGCCTTTTATAGGCAATGCACAGGAAGTAACTAACCAATCACAGAATAACATTACAATATGCACCAATGAGCGTGGTTATATAAATACATAACAAATAAGATAATCAGAAAGGGCTTAAAGAGAATAGGTGCCCTGTAGTAGTAGGTGGAGTTAGAGGCTCATGCACCAATCACAGTTAGTCTCTAGGTCCTTGTTCTTTGTAGCTTTAGTCCTTCATCTTACTTAAGGGTTAAGGGTGGAAATCTTCGGTAGCTGGCTCCCTGCTTCTCCCAGGCTACTTTTTGGTCATCAGGCTTCATTGACTCACTTCTTGTCGGCCCAGTGAGGTTGGTATAGCTGCATACAGGGTTGGTATAGGTCGGTATAGCTCCTTACAGGGTCGGTATAGATATAGTTATAGTCCATTCGGTTTGATTGTTACTAGTTTTTCTGGTCATCTAATGGCTATTATAAGGATGCCAGAATGTGGTACAACGTGTGCGCAGACTTAGTGTACACTAAAATCCACCACAATACTTACTGTCAAAGTACGCATTCAAAAAAAAACTGTAGTGAGTGTTTTTATTACTGTTGAACCATAGCAAATAAAAAAACTGAAACCTAGATTTCAGAAAATGTTTCCTGCAGTTTGTTGCTACTGAATAATCTGGTGTGAAACTGGGCTCATTTTTTGACCTCTAAATAATACTTGATTTGTAGTAGTTGTTCTAAAACCATATGTAAACCAAATAGTAGTGCGAGTGGTTGAAGAGGTTGGCAGCGACAGCAATGGAAGAAAGCAACGACTGGCGAGGTGACTATGGGAAGAGAGTGCCGTTGGCGCAGACTAGTATGGGAGGAGGGGATCAGTGGAGAAGGAAGCTGGGTAAAAACATTCACAGACATGTCTGACCACACTCATCTGTTGTTGTACACAACAGGTAATTTAGGTAGTAAATTTTAAAACCCACTTGCCTTAACGCCTCTGAAAAGCTGATAACTTGTTTAAAACAATAAAAAGTAAAAAAATTGAGAACTCTTCTCCCAAAGAAAGCAAAAACGTAACTAATTTTTTACGAAAAGAAAAAACATAAAGGTTTGAGAATTTTTCTATTAAGAAAACGGCAAAATTAGTTCTTTCTTCACGCAATTGAAAATGAAAACTTCTTGAGCCATTTACATGAAAAAGTGGCTGGTTTCGTCGCTTTCTTTGTTTGTCTTTTGCAACCATTTGCACGACGATTCTCATTGGATGTAGGGGTAGATTATCGAGCTCAAATTTTGCCAAATACTAAAAACGACTGTTTGCAGAAAGAGAGCATCTACTCAAACAACAGCATCTAAAGGATGTACCGGGACTATTAAGACCTTCACCTAAATGATAAGACTAAATAAATAATCATTTTACACTAGTTGAACAACTCAACTAGTTGAGGTGTAGAATGAGGCTCTCCTAGAATCTGACAAGTTAGCTCTCAAGACTGCAAAGTCTTTGACATTGAAAAATATGCTTCTTCAGTCAGATTTCGATAAAAGATAACTAGTTAACTAGATTCTCTTTATTA
Source organism: Cryptosula pallasiana (assembly GCA_945261195.1). Classification (NCBI taxonomy): domain Eukaryota; kingdom Metazoa; phylum Bryozoa; class Gymnolaemata; order Cheilostomatida; family Cryptosulidae; genus Cryptosula; species Cryptosula pallasiana. The sequence continues at coordinate 20,892,319 of OX183133.1, read as the reverse complement.
TCAGATGTAGTTATGCACATTGGGTTGGAGAATATGATGCTCCTAGACTCTGAAAAGTTTCTTCTTCTCAAGTTTACTTTGGCGTTGATAAATACGGTTTTATTTGAGGGTCAACTGTGATCTATTTATCACTATTGTTATTTGTATTAGGGCTACATTTTCAAATGAACAATAATAATAGTAATTGCTTGTTTTTGTTCATTTTGGATACAAAATGAGTTCAGTTTCTCGGCAACCTCAACACTCCAAGTTCACACCAATCACTTCCACCTCTACCACTACCACAACTTGCATTCGAGTCCAGCTACCGGTTTCACCCACTCTCCTTATAGTCATACAGCTGATTCTACTGACTATTGTGAAGAAGTTACTTCTCTATCAATAAAGAATGAGTTTGTACCGCTTGCAAACCCTAGAGATGAAAACGAGGACAACTGCATCAAGGAGTTAGATAGGATAATGTCGGCTGCCAAGAGGAAACGATCGTTGGAAATTTGAATTTTTAACACTTTGAAGGAGTTGACAAACCCTACAGCATTGGAAGTCTACAACATGGCATATAGCAACTGTAATATGAATGCCATAATTGAGTACCAGCACATAAAAGAGAGCTACTGTAGAGTAAGTAGATTGAAGATCATAGAAGAGGATATAGCGAAGTTTGAAGCACTCCATTGGGGTGTTACACAAATGATAGACTATATGAGAATAATGTAGGAAAGAAGAGCTAAGCTACACACTGTCACCAGTTTGCTAGCAAGTCCATCATTAACAGAACAACAATATGTGGCCCAACTAGCACATGTTTAATCGTATGAGAGAATGTATTTAAACTAAAGATGACATTTTACTCTTGTGTTTGACGGAGTAAATTATCAATTGAAGACCAAGCACGTTGCTCAATAATAACCATATAAATAATTAAACCCCAGGTTCCTAGGTTGAAGTGTGAACACTTTATAACTTGATAAGCTGATAACGAGCTCACTATAACAGTTGAGTTCCATAATGTGACTTTACACAACCTTCCCAGCTTTCGAACGAAACTCCAAGTAAGCCGATTATGAATTTTTTTATCCCACTTTGATAGATGGTAGAAAATGCCTACCATAGAAAACATTGCTGATGTGCAATAGTTATTTAGCTAATTAATCATTACATGGTGCTGCTGAATGCTGACTTGAAGTTGTATGAAAATGTCTGAAGTGAAACTGACTGGTCACACTCACAGTTTTGAGACCTTGATTTGTGACTTTCTATAGTACTATATGTTAATAAAGAGTATCAAAATAATTCCTTATTCAAAAGATAAACCTTTATTTCAAATCACATCTCAAATTATCTGTAGTTTAATGACAAAAAGTGATTTGGATCAAATAGAAAGCATTATAAAGCAAACAAATGAACAGGTTTTGACATGATATCAAACAATGAATGTGCAGTTGGTGAATAGGAGCTAACTAGGAGCAACTAGACAAAACAAAAAACAGACATCTTCCAAGTTACCGAACAAAAACAAAACTTAATATTGAGGTTAATCTCAACAACAACAAAAATCAGCAAGTCTAAAGAGCGTAGTAACAAAACCAGCATAAGACAGGTAAGTGTTCAAGTACAAAGTATAGAGCTCAGTTCAGTAGTTCATATATTGTGAAGTTGTGTACTTAATAGTAGGACTTGGGGTAGTAACTACCATAGCAATAATATTTCTTTACTTGACGGCAGCGCTGTCTCTGTTTATGCTGCCCATAGTATTGTCCATAATGTCCTCCACTACCATATTTATCACATACATTTTTTAGAACAGATCTACAATCTTTGTGTTTGTTGTAACATGGTTGACATGAGCTGTAGTACTTCCTACTGTTACCCTGTAAATACAATATGCCGTTGGTTTTAAGTTTGAAAAAGTGTTCAACGATGGGCACCAGAGCTTTGAATTTGACATATTCACCTGAAACCACAAGGAACACATTTGAGATGATTAACACACTGTATTACTTCTCCTTTATGTAAACTACTAGCAATATAAGTGGTTGTAACCATCTCATGTGTTGTGCACATAATTTCCCGTGTTCACATCACACAAAACACATAAAAATATTTAACCTCTACCAGTAGGTCAGTGACCATCATTGACCAATGTGGACGCGCTTTTAACCTTATGTCTTTGAATATTATGTAATATCATAAGTTAGAACAAACACAAATGATGTCTAAATGTCTTTTTTGTTATTTTCCTGAACAATTTAAATAGCATTGTACAAGTTGGTACGAGCCAAAATGAAAAAGAGTTCTGCTTTTCTTGCAAGTTCATACAACAAACAAGTAAAGTACTCACCCCAGCAGAGATGGCAGCAATGAGACAAGCAGCAACAAGTGTTATAGCCAACCACTTATTCATCTTCTCATATATCTAGTAAATATCTACTAAAGTAATAGAATATAAACTGTGAATGAAATATAAGAGTAAACACCTCACTTATATACCTTATATATTAGTTGATGTGATGTAATGTGTATATATTTAGTATCACAGGACATGACTTTGTATATTTCTATAACTTACTCATAAGTCACATGACATGATGAAACAGACCAATCAGATACTGACCATCTCACAAAAGAGTTACATTACTCATTTTGTAACACATCAGATGCCCATTAATCTATATCAATATTAATTAATTGTCTGTCAATGACCAATGCAATACTTCCTACTGAACCAAACTGACCAATAACAGAAACCCAAACCAATCAATTACTATAGACATGGTATACCATTACTTTAGCGGTGTTGAGGCCTCTGTATGTCAGATCCGCATAATTAAAATGCTGGTGTTGTCACTTGAGTAAAAATCTTACATCACAGTATACACTTACATTACTATATCAAAGAACACTTACTACAATTCCATTGAGTGGATGAGAAGAAAAACTGAATAATAAGTGACATAAACATGTCATCCTTCAGAGGAGTTATGTCCCCTCTACTAACACAACTCTACTATTGTAGCAGCTGTAACCCAACTAACCAACCAAGTGTTTAGAATAACTACCAGACCTATTTTGTAACACCATTTTTCTACCAATATTCTCCAAACTGCTTCTTTGTCCCATGGAAATGTATTTGCCCTGAAGACCTGCAATTAGGGCAAGAAGTCACCATGAGTTAAAGGAGGAAATGTGCATCAAAAAAGTTATATTTTTGATAATACCACGTTGATGGCAGCGATAATATTTTGTATGTTATATGCAGTTGTGTTTGATTGATTAAGGTAGTGCCGTACAACACTACAGTACCGTATCAACTGTATAAAATGTATGGATGACTTATATGTAGGTTGATGCAAACAAATAACAATTTAAGGAATATACTTGTGTGACTTGATGGGTTTTCATTTTAAAACTTTCTGCATGACTGATTGAATGAGTTCTGATCAATTTATCCTCAGATCTATTTCACCTATATGTTAAAACAGCGACACAGCCATTCTGTCTATGTTTACTTTTTAAAAAAACTAGTCTTTATTATCATCATTTGTGATCATGTTAGTTACATAATTAGTGGCTAGCACGCTGTATTTCTTACAATAATTTCACAAAGTTGTTGAAATAACAAAAACCACATCAGAAGGCAAGATTTAAATGTGACATTGTAAGAGGGTAACTAGACAATTCACATTCAACAACCAGCTGACAGATTAACTTTGATTGTGCTTTTACCAATGCATTTGGAATGACAAATTTGGTTTCAGTAGCAAGTTGCTTGAGTCAAGATTGTAAGTATTTTCTAAAAAAAACTATTCTAATGTTCTACTACATTTTGTGTTTGCAGGGTAACAGTAGAAAGTACTACAACTCATTTCAACCATGCTACAACAAACACAAAGATTGTAGATTTATTCTAAGGAATGTATGTGATAGTTATGGTAGTGGAGGACATTATGGACAATACTATGGACAGCATAGACAGAGACAGCGCTGCAGTCAAGTAACTAACTCCACTGTTTGTTGTAGCTCATCAATCCTCAATAACTTTTTATGGGAATAATCAATAAATAATTATATTCGGCCCCTTCGGCTAAGATAACGGGGAGTTATGTTTGTGACGAGAGGGCAATTTTTTATTGTGCCTGTGAATGAAAAATAGGACTTCTTCACTTTGTGGTTTTGTGAAAAAGTTTTGGCA